>JACEIK010006167.1:18791-40760 GCA_018107945.1 Datura stramonium | reverse complement strand
TAATATTTATTTTTCTAATCTAAGTATTTATGGAGAAATTCGCTGAAGGCTAGCCATGTACTTAGTCTAGGCATGTGAGAGCCATATGAGCTAGTTTTGGTTAAGATTTAAATTCAAAAGTTAACTGAATTTTGGCGATCCTTTGGCTTAGGATAGTGTTTCCTTATTTTCTGTAGCCGGCATGTTCCAGGCACGCCCCTCCCCTTGTAATTGCGAACATGAAAATTTATTTATAGGCAAAATTTGGTTAAGGCATGAATCAAATATTGTAAGCCTTACAAATTCCTGTGAGTCCTTTCTAATTTGAGAGATTATAAAGGTTGAAAATTATTTTTGTAGTTAATGTGTCTTACATTTATTATTGTCGCGATTTAATTATAAGTTTTTGTGAAACGACTATGTGTTTGTGTGGTTGAAGTGCTGCAGTGTGGTGCTACTTCGGTGCAGAAAGTGGTTTAAGAAAACTGATCACCCCTGTAACAACTAGTATCAGAGTCAAGTTGTACGTGACTTGAAAAATGGTGACAAATGCTGAACTATGGGAAAAGGGGGCACATTTGGAGGCACTCATCGGTTTAACAAATGAGAATGACAGTTTTCTGAGTCCGGTAGACTTCATCACCCAATTACATGGGTTGAACATGAAACTGAAGCATTTTCGTGTGTCTATAGTGTACAATGGGTAGAATTTGAGAATTTTCGTGTGACTGCAAACTTACAAATCAAGGATTTGAAGAAGAGCAATGAAAATCTCAAACACAGAACCGGCTGTGTTGTGAGTTGCTATATTGCGCAGACTCATAACGATCGTTCTAAGGTAAAAATTTGAGAATCTACTCTTTTGATGGTGCGAGAAGTGCCAAAGAACTGAAAATTTTACTTTGGGATATGGAGCAATATTTCTCTACTGCCCATACTTCTAATAACAATAAGTTGAACATCGCTATAATGTACTTTATGGGTTATGCGAAATTATGATGGAGAACCAGGAAAGTAGATGATAAGAGTGCTGGAAGGTATATGATTAATATTTGGATGAAATTGAATAAAGAAATGAGGGATCTGATTCTTCCTAGCAATACATTTTGGATTGCTAAAGACTAGTTAAAAAGACTAAGACAGACTAATTCAATTCATGATTATATTAAGGAATTCACTTTCTTAATGTTGTACATACAAAAGATGTCAGATAGAGATAAATTACACAAGTTATTTTTGAAATGCAGGCTTGGATGCAAAATGAACTAAGTAGGCAGAATGTGAAAGACCTCTAATTGTTGCCATTGATTCGTTGGTAGACTATTGTTTTACTCATTCTCCTTCTAAAATTCTTGCTGCTTTGATGCCAAACAAGAAGGTAGCTAAGAAAGGGAAATGGAAGATGGAAGCACGAAAAGATTATTGTGATAGGGGGAAGGCCATGATCAATGCTAGAAACGCCAAGAACAAAGGGAGAGAAGGCAATACTAAAGGTTGTTGCATGTATGGTGGACCTCATTTGGTCAAGAGTTGTTCAAATCATGAATGGGTGAATGTAATACTTACTGGAAATGCGAATAGAGATGAGGAAGAAGAGGACATTATTTCTACCTTGGCAAATGAGTTGGGTTGTCATTAACAACCTAATTTTGGTGAATGTCGTTGGTAAATCATCAAACTCTTCTAATTCTCATGCTCCCTTAATTCACATTGAGTTGAAAGTTAATGGCAAACATATGATGACAATGGTGGATATTGGAGCTATCATATGTTTGTTAATGTAAAAGCTGCTGCCAAATATGAGTTGAAATTAAAGAAAATCTCATCTTATGTCCAAATTTTTAATACCAAAGAACTGGTGATTATGGGAATGACTTAAGATGTTTTCATAACCATTAGGAGTTGAGAAGGAAAAACACAATTTGATGGTGATGACACTTAGAAATTTTGAGATTATATTCAGGATTGATTTTTTGAAGAATATTGCTTTGTTTTATTTCCTCAATTAGATGGAGTGATGATTATGGATGAAGAAACTTCTGATTTCATTAAGGCTGTTCATTCTTATTGAGAAGCTGAGTATGTGAAGAAGTATAAAACACCCATATTTTCTATTATTGCTGTTGAGAAATGGTTGAAGAAAGGTGTTCAAACTTTTCTTTCTACCATGGTTGAAATCAAACCTGACGTAAAGATTGAAGTCCCAGATTGTGTGGCATAATTGCTGGAACAATANATGCTGATATAATGCCCTTAGATTTGCCAGAGATGATACCGTCAAGGAGTGATATTGATCATAAAATTGAGTTGCTGCTATGATTAATTGCCCCTGTCCAGGCTCCTTATCAGATGACTCCAAAAAAGTTGGCTGAGTTGCAAAACTAATTAAATGAGTTGTTGGACGCTGGACTGATTTTGCCTTTGAAGGCCTCATATGGTGCTCCTGTTTTGTTTCAAGAGAAGCAGGATAGATCATTGAGGATATGTGTGGACTATAGGGCTTTCACCAAAGTAACTGTAAAGAATAAATATCCAGTCCCGTTAGTGCAGGATCTGATTCATTGGTTTAGCAAAGCATATAAATTTACTAAGTTAGATCGTAGGTTAGCTATTGGCAGGTTAGAATATCAGATAGTGATGATCCTAAAAATACTTGAGTAACTAAATACGACTCATATGAATTTCTTGTAATGCAGTTTGAGCTGACTTTTTAGCATGATGGATAAATCGTAGAATATTTTGTGGGATCTACATTTAATATTCTCGATATGAAAATATGCAAGCCATATTCTAGATACTACATTTAGTGTAGAATATTGTATAGCATTAATTATATAATATATGTAAGAGATATTCTAGATACCACATTTAATGTAGAATATTGTGTAGCATTAGTTGTAGAATATTGTGCTAATTAATGTATAGTATTTACATTAAGTGTAGGATATTTTTCTTGTGTATAAATACTAATGTATTCTTATGAATTGGGATCAACAAATTAAGATAATCATTCTTAGTTTCTCTTGTGTCTTCTCTGTTTCTGACATAGTATCAGAGTCTTCTCTTCTTTGATTCATAGAGTTCTTGATTTGTGGTTACTTTCAATTTCTTGGTTGTTCATCAATAATTAGTCCTAAATATGTAGGGCTCTTGGTCTTGGTTATTCTAGCAACTTTTTCGTATCGTTGTATTTTTATTTTCACTATTCATAAACATGACTTCACATTAGTTTGAGTCTTTCAGTGTTCATTTCATTGGAAAAAATTATTCAGCTTGAGAATTTTAGTTTCAATTATTTGTCATTGGAAAAGAATTATGGGGTTATATAGATGGAAGTGATTCTACTCCTACTGATCCTACAAAGTTAGGTCAGTGGAAAGTCAAATATGCTTGGGTGATGACGTGGATTTTAGGGTCAATTGACCCTCTTATTGTCCTTAATCTCAGGCCATACAAGAATGCAAAGGCCATGTGAGATTATTTACAAAAGATTTACAACCAAGACAATAGCGCAAGACGCTTTTAGTTGGAGCATGAAATTGCTAATTACTCTCAAGGAAATCTCTCTATCCAGGATTATTTTTCTGGGTTTCAGAACTTATGAATTGAATTCACTGATATTGTTTATGCTAAAATACCTACTAAATCTCTTTCTATAATTCAAGTAGTTCATGAACAAATCAAGCAAGATCAATTTTGATGAAATTGCGATATGATTTTGAGAGTGTTCGCTCTAACATGATGAATCATGATCCATCTCCCTCTTTGGATGTCTGTTTTAAGGAATTACTTCGTGAAGAATGTCTTCTCACACAAAATGCTTTCAAGCAAGAAAATATTCAGACTGTTGCTTTTGTTGCTCAAGGAAGAGGAAAGGATAGAGATATAAGCAAAACTCAATGCTATAGTTGCAAAGAATATGGTCATATTGCTTGCAATTGTAGTAAAAAGTTCTGCAATTGTTGTAAACAACACGGACATATTATCAAGGAGTGCCCCACACGTCCTCAAAATTGTAGAATCAATGTTTTTGAAGCTGGGATAAATGGTTCTCCTTCAGCAGCTGGACAAGTTCTTACTCCTGAAATGGTACAACAAAAGATCATGTCAATATTTTCAGCTTTGAGTCTATAAGGTAATGATATTATATCTAATTTTGGCTTGTTGATTCTGGGGCTTCCATTCATATGACCAACTTAACTAATAAGTTAAGAAATACTCGTTAGTATCAAGGTCCATCAAAAATTCAGATTGCCAATGATAGTAATTTACCCATTACCAAGGTTAAGGATATTACAAAAACTTTCAAGAATATTTTTCTATCGCCAAAGCTCTCCATTTGTCTTATTTCAGTTGGCCAATTGGTAGATAATAATTGTGATGTGAATTTTTCTCGTAATGGTTGTCTTGTGCAGGATCAGGTGTCCGAGACGATAATCGTGAAGAGGTCTAAAGTTGGAAGATTGTTTCCTATATACTTTTCCATTCCTCGTATTCTATGTTTTACTTGTACTTTTACAACAAGTAAGACTGAGATTTGGCGTAAGCGTCTAGGACATTCAAATTTTGCCGTGTTGTGTCATTTATCAAATTCTGGTTTATTGAAAAATAAAAATCAATTTTCAATTGCTTCCTTTGATTGTTCTACTTGTAAATTAGGCAAAAGTAAAACTCTTCCTTTTTCTAATTTTAGTAGTCGTGATGTAAAGAGTTTTGATGTCATTCATAGTGACTTTTGGGATATTTCACCAGTCATTTCTCATGCTCATTTAAAGCATTTTGTGGCATTCATAGATGATTATAGTCGGTTTACATGGGTGTATTTTCTCCATAAAAAATCTGAGGTATTTTCTATATTCAAGATATTTTTGGCTTATATTGAGACTCACTTTTCTACCTACATCAAAATATTAAGATCTAATTCTGGTGGTGAATATATATCTCATGAATTCAATAATTTCTTTCTTGAGAAAAAGAATCATCTCACAACGCTCTTGCCCATATACACCACAACAAAATGGGGTTGCTGAGCATAAAAATCATCATCTTTTAGATGTCACTCATACTTTATTGATTGAGTCCTCTGTTCCATATAAATACTAGGTTGAAGCTTTGTCTACTGTTGTCTATTTAATTAATAGGCTATCATCTAAAGTGTAAAAACTTGATTCTCCATATTATCGTCTTTATCACCAAAATTTCAGCTATCATAATTTTTATACATTTGGTTGTGTTTGTTTTGTGCATCTTCTTCCTTCTCAACACAATAAAATTTCTGTTTAGTCCACTAAATATGATTTTATGGGTTATAATATTTCACAGAAAGACTTTATTTGCTATGATCCAAGTTCTAACAAATTTCGTATTTCTAGAAATGTTGCTTTCTTTGGGAATCAGTATTTCTTTCCTACTCATGTTGAGTCATCTTATGTTTCTCATATTCTTCCCACTTTTGATGATTTGTCATCTTCTTCTAAGCGGTTCAAACCTGAATTTGTGTATGAACAACGTCGATCAACTTTACCCCATTCTGAAATTGATCTGCCACCTAAGACTGCTCCTCAACCAGAATCTGAGATGTCTTCAAGGCCTGCTTCTTTTGAGCCTCTTAGGAGATCTACCAGAGTATGTTGGACTCCTAACTGGTATGGTTTTTCTTCTACTTTATCCACCATCTCCGTTCCAACAGGTTACTCACAAGCATCCAAACTTGAATGTTGGCAGAAAACAATGAAGGAAGAACTTTTGACTCTTAAAAAAAATAACACAAGGGACATTGTTCCTTGTCCTTCAGATGTCCATCCAATTGGATGTAAATGGGTTTGTTCAATTAAACTTCATTCTGATGGAACACTTGATCGACACAAAGCTTGATTGGTGGTCCTTGATAACAAATAGGAGTATGGTGTGGACTATGAGAGACTTTTACACCGGTATCAAAAATAACTACTGTGCAAACTATTATTGCCATTACTGTATCACAATATTGGCCTCTTTATCAAATGGATGTCAAAAATGCTTTTCTCCATGGTGATCTCAAAGAAGATATTTATACGAAACCTCCACCTGGTCTGTTTTCATCACCTAGATTAGATGTTTGCAAGTTGAAGCGGTCTTTGTATGGATTAAAAGAAGCTACCAGAACTTGGTTTGACAAGTTTTGGTCTACTTTGCTTCACTTTTCTTTTGAATGGAGTAAATATGACTCATCCTTGTTTCTTCGAAAAACATCTACTGATTGTGTTCTTCTTTTTGTATATGTAGATGATATTATTATCACACGAACTGATTCTTCATTAATATCTAGCCTCCAGCAATAGATTAAGTATTCTTTTCATATAAAAGATCTTGGCACTCTTACATATTTTTTGGGCTTGGAAATTTAGTATGATTGTTTAGGTGTGTTCTTAAACCAATATAAATATACTCAGGATTTAATTGCTTTGGCTGGTCTTAAAGAATCTTCCTATGTAGATACTCCATTGGAATTGAATTTAAAGTATTGTCGTGATGAAGTATATCTTCTTCCTGATCCAACTTTGTTTCGGCAATTAGTTGGGAGCTTGAATTATCTTACTATTACTCAGCCTGATATCTCTTTTGCAGTTCAACAAGTCAGTCAATTTATGCAGGGTCCCTATTGGTAACGCTCAAATCATACCTCCTACCAAAATATGAAGCGGACGTTGTCAATAAAGAACCCAACTAAGAGGTTGGGGTCGAACCCACAGGAAATATGGAAGAGCTAGACTAAAGCCGGTAAGTGAATTTGTTAGGTAGTTACTCCAAATTAGGGGTTATAAAAAATAATAATTAAAAAACACAGTTAAAACTTTTATTGAAATCAAGAATGAAAGATAGCTATGGTTTTGTGTTCCCCATGAGTTCATAACTGATTCGGGTATACATACATGATTATCACCAATGCTTACTTGTAGAACTGATAACTTAGGTTCATTCAAATGATTGGTTCGTTCCTATTGAATGACTATACTCGCCACTGGGTCAAGTCTCATGAGAGATAACAAATTAACCGTTATCAACATGTCCCAAATTTAACTATCCTGCGACCACAACTCAAGTTAATACAATGATCATCAAGATCAAGGCTTTGTTGTAATTCTCTTTTCCTAATCTCTACCTCTCTAGGCTCAAGCAAGTAAAGAATCCAGGCATGTCCTAATATTTTACACCGTTAAGAAACGTTTAAGCATAAAAAGAATACAATACAAGTGTTTTGCTTTGATTTTGAATCACTTTTATGTAACCCTAGCTTGTTAATCCTCCATGGTTCCCACAACCCTAGCAATGGAGGTTTTAGCTTCTCATAGTTGCAAGATTGTGATTTACTTTCATAATTAGAGACATAAATCAATACTTACAATTATGGATGAGAAAAAATCTTCTTTGTATTAATCAGCAATATCCTCAAGAAAAATATGAAGATCAAGAGAAAGTCAAGAAAAGGTTGCTCACAAGTTGAACAACTCAATTCTCACATCTAATTCTCTCCAACTTGGTTTCTAATCACTTCTAATCACTCCTAATCGCCTCTCTTATGAAAATAAAATATAAAACGTATTTATACAGACATAAAAATCCTTTTCCTAGGCTAACAGGGTGAATTTCCATAACTGAAGCCGCCTGCATCACGACTTGTCCTACAACCCATAGCAGGTAGGTACGGATCATACCTACTTCCCGTATGTCAGTTGGCTGTCTGAAATTTGTCTAAGTGTTGGACCTTGGTACGACTCATACATGCTTCCTACGAGTCGTACTTTTCTTCCGTGGCTTGACTCTGAGACTTTTCAATTTTTCTGAAGTTCATCATGAGTGCTATGGTACGAGTCGTACCTTGATGCCACGACTCATACTGTCTATCCGCTGTAGGAGTCAGCCTCTTGTGCAAATCTTATGAATCTTTCCACGACTTATTCACTACGATCCGTATAAGCTTTGTACGACTTGTACTGAGTGTCGTAAGATACACTTCTTTATCCTTAGCCTTCTGAAACTTCTCATGACCAGCAGTACGACTCGTAGTACCTTCCTACGGCTCGTACTAAGGATTGTGTGTTAAGACTATTTTCTGCACTTTCAGGCTATCTTTTGTACGTTTTTGCTCCAGCACCAATTTATCCTGTAACCAAGCTTTATATCCATATAAATATACCTAAGTCCATGCTATTTTCTTAGTTTTGAGCGTCGAAACTGCTGAAACTCATAACACATCAACATCCTCAACTTAAGACTTTTACATGTCCTCAGGCAAAGATAAAGAAAAACTAAATACGACACTCAACTTGAAAATAAACTTAGGATACTACAGCCAATACCAAATAAAAGTTGCACTATCAACAATTTCTGACTCTTTTCCATGAACCAACATTAGCTAATGTACCACAAACAATCACAAAATATGATAAACAGGGATCAATACATGTCATCTAACTATCAACAGGCAATTAAGTCATCATCAATATTTTTCACATAGACCACTGGTAAATGTAAACATAATTCATGTACCCTTACAATAAATAAAGTCCCCGCTCACATATATAGTGTCAAATATTGCATGGAACTAAACAAGCAAGGCGCTCACTTTCACAAAGAAGTTTCAAGTATTATGTATCAGATACCATAGACTTACTCTTATTTTCTCTGCTTCGGTTTATCAGATGGTCAGATTAGGATGACTATAGGACTTGTTGTGGCTTGTAATGTAGGCTTTAGGGCTGGACATGATAAATGTTAAAGATTTTATAAGTGACTATCCCTTCCTTGGCACTACGTACATTGGCTTCACCTTTCACCTATTTTACCCTTTTTGCTTTTAATTCCTTTTCTTCCTTTTTTACCTTTCTTATGTATATTTATATGGGTGGTGTAATTTCAATTTTTTTCAACATTTTTTTTCTTTTGAATTTTCTTTTTCAAACTTTTCAAAAAATTTTTATCTTTTTTTTTTCACCCCACACCTCATTTTTAACCTTTTTTTTCTCTCCATTTTTCTCGTTCCTATCACTTATGCACCCCTACTCTAGACACCCTTAACTTAGACATTTTGTCTATGTTGAGGTTCACAATATCCAAAAAAGGACCAGGGCTAAAACAGGTTCATTATAAAAAATGGGTACGGTTAATCGGTTAATCAAAGAAAAATGGTCTATTAAAGGCTCAAAATTGGGATCAAGGAAATCATATAATTTTGGTAGGATTATTTAGGCTAAAAGTGATCTTAACAAAATGGCCTATGATCATATCCTAACCACCCATCCTTAGCCTATGCAAAGACCAATCATGCAAGTTCTAGATCTTCAACACAATAATGAACTAAGTACTTCGCCTCACTCACTCATGGTACATGAATTATATTCACCTCACCTGTCTGGTTTACACATGGATTAACAAGACTCCTCATGCTAATAAACTAAACGACATCAAAAGATCCACATAAATCATGCATGAAGTCACAAATACATAGCTAATGCATCATTAAAATTTTTTAACAGGGTCAATTTTTTCAAAAATCAAAACTTGTGCATTTTCATTGGATGACTACTCCTAAGTTATTTTCTAATTGAACAAAAATGACAAAATAAAAATAAAAATTCTAAACATGTCGGTTCCACTAGATAGCATGTCTGAGGGAAAAGAAACATGGCAAGAAAAACCATCGGACGACTCAAAAATCCCAAAAATCACAAGTACAGCCCCTCCCCTTTTTGAAAATTAAGCTTCATCCTCGAAGCATGAACTACAAGAACACAGGGAAGGGAACATACCTATGGCGCTCTAAGCGCTCCTGTTGTCCTGTGGAGGAGGTACCTCCGTTGCAATCGTGGCGCTAGTGGTGGCCGGCGAACTCAATGAAGTATCCACATGGGGAGTGGTTACCCCTTTAGTAGTTTTGGCCGCTTCTACAGCCTCGATGTCAATCTGGGCTGAAGGTGGCTCACCCGGAGGGTCACAACGACTGGCAAGATCGCGCTGAGTCATGGTGGAGTTGCCTGCTCCTCTAGCTCACTCCTGCAGCTCTGACATATGTGCGTCATGAGTCTACAGGCTCTCTGCTCTGGCCTACTTGCGTTCTTTCCTTTCCTTTTCCCTCTTCTTCCTCAGACTCTCCTATCCAACATCCTCAACAACTCTTTTCTTTCCCTTATCTCCAGCAACTACCGTCGGCTCCCAATATGCCGCCAGATCAATCTCCTCATCGGGCTCTGCATTGAGGTCTGGAAAAGTGGGGGCTGTTATGATTTCCGGTTGTCGTGATGACAACTCGGCTACTTTGCTCCGAAGAGCCCCCAACTCCTCACAGAGATTGCTGGTGTCTGTCTGCTCCTCCATGCACATATTAAATCAGCTCTCAAATCCATCCAAGCGAGCATGTAGAGCCTGAGCGGCTGCATCTATCTCCGCTTTGACCCATGGCTTTACGTTTTCCATCATAGCTTGAATTCTTTGCTCCTCCATGGTCAACCGTTTGGCCAATTTCTGGAGGAAGTCATGAGGCACCAAAATATACTCTGCTGGAGTCTGAGTCTGTAGGCTAGGCTATGGTGCAACTGAGGTGCTGGGATCTGACTTTGAATGACTGGAATCTGTAGTCGGTGTCTCTCTCTACTCTTGTAAGGTAGGGGCATTCACCTGTGCGCCCCTGCTGGCTGGACCGATGGAATTACGGTGGGAATTCTAGCTCGGTTTACCGGGTTTATCTCATCCCGAATAAGGCCGATGTCCGCAATCCTATGGCCTCCGATCAGCGGCTCCTCACCCCGTCGTATTGGCACCCCCGCCTCTGTTCATATCCTGAATATAAGACTCAGGAATGGGATGGTAGTGCTCACTCCCACCGTCCGATCTCGTATATCCTCTGCAATGATCCTTGGGATGTTGATAGAATAACGAGACATGAGGCATACCACCAAAGCTGCTCTGTCCGCACTCAATGTATTGTCGTTGACCGTGGGTGCTAGCCTATGACGTACTAGAGTCCAGCAGGTGATTTACACCAGTAACCCATTCTGCTTCTTCCTTATTCTCAGCAATCACCCCTGCCAACCATTGCAGCTGCCTTTGCCTTTCCTGCAAGCCCAAATTCCTTATCTGCTTCATTGCCTCCACCCTGTAGTCATACTCAGGCATCATCCTTGTAGGCATGAACTGTGGTCCATAAAGTACTCGAGAGATGGTCTGCTCTGATATATATACCTCTCGTCCTCGGACCAGCACACTCTCCAGTCGGGGCTGGTCTTTTATTTTCTGCCCCTCCTTTGCCTTTAACTCCGTGGTGGTCAAATAGTTGGCATAGAACTCCCGGATCACTTCTTCTGTATACTGGGCTGGAGTCTTGGCCATCCACTCGAAACCATAGAAGCTTAATATCCACTTCATATCCTCAACTTCATTTAGTGTATTTGTGAGGATCCGCGGTTCTTCTTGGATGCTTCGCCTTGGCTTGTTCTTGGCGGTGAGAGAAATGCCATGCTCATAAATATCTCTAGCTCCCGGCACTCTCCACCGGACTATGCGGTTTTCTCTGGGTGGGGTCTGTACTTGTGCAACATTAGGGGCCTCCTCCTTTGATTTATCGCTGCCACTTGCCTCACCTGTTTGGGTCTCCTTAGACCCTTCTTCTGCGTTTGAGTCGTTTCCCGACTCCTGATTGCCTTCTCTAGCTCCCTCCTTAGACTGGGGAGCTTGGGCAGATGTGGCAGTATCTGCTTTGTCTTGTGCACTTTCTTTTACCTTAGTGGTTCCGGTTCCGTTAGTGTCTGAAGTATCTACCCGGTAATCCTCAACCGAACCACTAGGGGAGTTGCCTGCTTGCCCAACCTCGAACTCGGATGTTTCATTAATTAATGTTCTCCGGGCTGTTGCTTTGGATGCTTTTCGTTTGAATGTCATTGTTCCTATTGAGAAGAAAGTCAGAATTCCATATTTGAAAAAAAAGAACAAGAAAAGAACAATTTCAGATTCTTAACACGAGTCAACAGTACGGGTCGTACCCTGAAGGTATGACTCATATGAAGGCCCAGAAATTCTGTATGCATATTATGGCTCACAGGTACGACTCGTACCATGAAGGTATGACCCGTATCTTGAGTCGTCTGATGAAACCTCAACAATATGATCTCCTCTTTATTTTTCCATGACTTGTGGTACGACCCGTAGGTCGATTCCACAAGTCGTAGGAAGGACTCTTCTGCTTATCCCTGTTTAGTTCTTGGGTACGAATGCTCAGTATGACTCGTAGTGACAAACTATGAATCGTATTGTGTTTCATACCACTTTCTTGACTTATTCAATTTTGTTCAGTTTGCAGGGGTTCTTTTTCACAATTTGGGTACTCAGATTTCCCCAGGTCTAGACATATCATTCAACCTATTATCCACTATTCATCCCTCCCCTTTTTAATCACTACCCGTAACTCGAATTTGGAAGAATTCAATTCACAAGTTTAACCCAACAAAAATATAATTCTTTCCCAGTCTTTCATGGTTCGATAACATCCCTAATCATTGTATTTTTGAAATTTTTCGAGCAAAGACACTACTCACAGGGGTTTTGACAGTGATAGCTTCAAGCAAGTCAAGATGTTTGAATACTTGTTGCTTCTTTCTTCGACTGATAATCACAAATGTGGGTTAATACACACTTAAGTTGAGCAAGAATTTGCTCGACGGCTCCTTGCTTTTGAGTTACGGGTGTGAGGGATTCGTAGTTTAATTTGTTTGTATGGGAAGAAGGGTCATGTGAGGTCTTTGGTTTAAAATAGGAAAAGGGCAGATGTGTAAACCTGAGCCGAGTTGGGTAATTTTTTAAAATTTTGACCCGTCACAACTTGTACATCCCTTTGGACCTGTAAGTCAGAGTTTTGAAAACTTACCTGGGGACCTACAAGTACATCCTACGACTTGTACAAGGTGAGTACGGTTCGTATGATAACTCATAGGTCGTTGCTTTGAAATACATCTCTGAACCTCACCACGCTTCCTGCTACGGCTCGTAGGATGTTGTCACGAGTCGTACTAAGAGCCGTAGCAGCTGTTTTTTCAACAGTTTTTTTGCCTCTTATTTTTGTTTTCCCTACACACCGAGCACACATTAGTTTAATAACTTTGGTTGCCTCCTAAGAAGCGCTTGATTTAACATCGCGACACGATGCAGGTGGCCCGATTACTCAGACTTCACCAAGCCACCACTTGAGTTTCCTCCCAAGAAGTTCCTGATTTAACGTTGCGACACGACGCAAGTCTCTTGACTACTCAGAATTCGTCAAGTGACTCATATTCATCCTCTAGTGCTAAGATTACACTGTATTCCTTGGGTTTCTGCATTGTCTGGCAGATATTGAAAGTGACCTCTTCTTTGTTTAGTTTGAACTTCAGCTGGCCAGCCTCCACATCTATTAAGGACCTCCCCGTTGCAAGGAATGGTCACCCCAAAATGATGGGGACCTCATAATCAACCTTGCAATCCAAAATCACGAAGTTAGCATGGAATATGAATTTTTCCACCTTGACCAGTACATCAAACAGGTTCCCCATTGGCTTCTTCATAGTTCTATCGGCCATCAGTAGCCGCATAGTGGTCGGTGTGGGGGATCCTAAGCCCAATCTCTTGAATACTGCCAAGGGCATCAGGTTGATGCTTGCTCCCAGATCACAAATTGCCCTTGCGAACTCGACATTGCCAATGGTGCACGGTATAGTGAAAGCACCTGGGTCTTCCTTCTTTTGAGCTAGGACCCGCGTGGCTATGGCACTACAGTGATGTACATTGTCTATCGACTCATATCTTACGAACCTCTTCTTCATCACCAAGTCCTTCATAAACTTAGCATATCCCGACATTTGTTCCAATGCCTCTACCAATGGTATGTTCATAGATAGTTGCTTAAGCATCGAAAGGAATTTTTGAAACTTACCATTTTATGCCTTTTTCTTTATTCTTTGAGGGAATGGTGGCGGTGGTCGCGGGATAGCTCTATGCATTTGAGTTGCTCAATGTCAGGTTCTTTCTCCCCTATCAGGGCCTCTGGCAACTCAACACTCTCCATCTCAGCACTCTTATCACTCTCCTCAATAATGCTCTCTTTCTTCTGTTCAACTACAACCGGAAAAAGGGGGGTCAACTATGGTCTTACCACTCCTAGTCAGCACCGCCATGCAGTGGCCATCATTCTTTTGATTTTGGATGTGTTGCTAGGTAGTGTACCTTTTTGTCTAAGGTTCAGTAATGCTGACAGTTGCCCAAGCTGCTGCTCGATCTTCTTGATGGCGGTTGTATGAGATTCCACTCTCTCCCATACTTGATATGTCACCACGGATCTCCTTTAATTGCTCATCAGTGGACCTTACCTTCTTCAGCATTTCGGCTATCATGCTCTCTAACTTTGATTTCCCAGCCTCCCCTCTCGTGCATTGGGAGGCACATAATCTCCAGCCCGGTCTTTGCGGTAGCCATCGTTTCTTCTCCATTCTCCATCGCGCTCACGACCATGGCTCCTATATATGTACCCGTTTAGGTTGTAGTTTTCTCTGTATTGGTTCTAACCTTGGTTTCCAGAACCTTGGCACCAATTGTCTTGTACAGAGTAACAAGTTACAACCCACACATATACATAAATTATTCAACATTTANATGTACCCGTTTAGGTTGTAGTTTTCTCTGTATTGGTTCTAACCTTGGTTTCCAGAACCTTGGCACCAATTGTCTTGTACAGACGCTTGGGTGTTGGCTCGGAAACCCGCCACTTGGCTATCCAGGAAATTTGCCTCTTCCTCGGAATTAGAGTGATTAGCTCCCGGCTCCATTCCTTGTGTCCGCACTACATTTACCTTTTTGGATCCTACTCCTATGATGTGCTTTGTAAGCAAATCCAACGATGTGCACATGTGAGCCAACTCTTGATCACGTTCTTCTTCCATCCTACGTTGGTATGCAGTCAAACCAACAACATATGTACCGACCGCTGCATTAGCCTCCCTTGTATGTCATGCCTTGTTTTTATTAGTCACCCTGTCAAGGATTGTAACAACTTGCTCCCAAGTGTGACTCATCAATGCTCCTCCTGCCACCGTGTCTGCAACAACTTTTGTGCTATTATTTAAAGACTTGTAAAAAATTTCTAACAAACTGTCATCTGGGATTTTATGGTTCGGGAACTTTGTCAACTTATTTTTGAACTTCAACCAGGTTTCATGAAGTGCCTCTGTCTTGAGTTGTTGGAAATTGTAGATCTCATCCTTTAGCTGCAAAATTCTGGAGGGAGGAAAGAATCTCTCCAAGAAAGCCTGCTTGAGTTCCCTCCAATTGGTTATGGAGTTGTTGGGCAACTCCGATAACCATAAAGTAGCTTCCCCTGATAGAGAGAAGGGGAAAAGTCTGAGCCGAATGGCATTCTGGCTAACTCCGGGCAACCTGTACGCCTTGCATGTTCCTACGAAGTTCATCAAGTACAGGTTGGCATCATCCGCTGCATGACTACTGAATACCCCTTTCATGTTTAGAAATTGAATCATGGTGCTCGTGATATCAAATTTGGCCCCAGAGGGCAATGGTGGTGGCACAATTGCTCCAGTTGACCCAACTTCATCGATGTCTGGGTACTCATCATCGAAGAACTGAGGAGAAAGTCTATAACCTCTGTTGCCCCTCCCGTGTTTACCAGTATTAACTACCTCTTCTCTGACATCTTCCGCATCCTGAAGTGCAGCTTGCCGAGCTAGATCAACTTGCCTAGCTTATTCAGCTATGCGGGAATCTCTTTGTTCCCGGCGTTCCATCCTGTGCAGTGTTCGTTCAATTTCTGGGTTCAATGGAATCAGGGGATCTCCACTACTTTTAGTGTTTGGCATTCACCAGACAATATCCTGTGGGTATCAAAAACAAAAAGAAAACGTAATTAAGGAAATAACTACCAAAAAATTAAATACAAGCAAATAATCTAGTCTTAGTCGTATTCCCCGGCAATGACGCCACTTTTTGATAACGCTTAAACCACGCCTCCTACCGAAGTATGAAGCAGACGTTGTTAATAAAGAACCCAACTAAGAGATTGGGGTCGAACCCACAGGAAATATGGAAGAGTTAGACTAAAGTCGGTAAGCGAACTTGTTAGGTATTTAATCCAAATTGGGGGTTCTAAAGAAAATAATAATTTAAAAACACAGTGAAAACATTTGTTGAAATAAAAAATGATAGATAACTAGGGTTTTGTGTTCTCCATGGGTTCATAACTGCTTCGGGTATACATACGTGATCATCACCAATGCTTACTTGTAGAACTGATAACTTAGGTTCATTCAAACGACTGGTTCATCCCTATTGAATGACTATACTCAATCACCAGGTTAGGTCTCATGAGCGATTACAAATTAACCGTTATCAACATGTCTCAAATTTAATTATCATGCGGCCACAACTCAAGTTAATACAATGATCATCAAAATCAAGGCTTTGTTGTAATTCTCTTTTCCTAATCTCTACCTCTTTAGGCTCAAACAAGTAAAGAATTCGGACATGTCCTAACGTTGTACACCGTTAAGAAAAGTTTAAGCATGAAGAGAATACAATACAAGTGTTTTGCATTGATTTTGAATTACTTTTATGTAACCTTAGCTTGTTAATCCTCCATGGTTCCCACAACCCTAGCTATGGAGGTTTTAGCCTCTCATAGTTGCAAGATTGTGATTTTCTTTCATAATTAGAGACATAAATCAATACTTACAATTATGGATGAGAGAAAAAATTCTTTGTATTAATTAGAAAAATCCTCAAGAAAAATATGAAGATCAAGAGAAAGTCAAGAAAAGGTTGATCACAAGTTGAACAACTCAATTCTCACGTCTAATTCTCTCTAACTTGATTTATAATCACTTCTAATCACTCCTAATCGCCTCTCTTATGAAAATAAAATATAAAACGTATTTA
Source organism: Datura stramonium (assembly GCA_018107945.1). NCBI lineage: Eukaryota > Viridiplantae > Streptophyta > Magnoliopsida > Solanales > Solanaceae > Datura > Datura stramonium. Next base: position 23,837 of record JACEIK010006167.1, on the reverse strand, counting down.
TATAGACATAGAAATCTTTTTCCTAGGCTAACAGGGTGAATTTCCATAACTGAAGTCGCCTGCGTCATGACCTGTCGTACGACCCGCAGCAGGTAGGTACGGATTGTACCTACTTCCCGTATGTCAGTTGGCTGGCTAAAATTTGGCTAAGTGTTGGACCTTGGTATGACTCGTACATGCTTCCTACGAGTCGTATTCTTCTTTCATGGCTTGAATATGAGACTTTGCAATTTTTCCGAAGTTCATCATGAGTGCTATGGTACGACTCATACCTTGATGCCACGATTCGTACTGTCTATCCGTAGCAGGAGTCAGCCTCTTGTGCAAATCTTCTGAATCTTTCTACGACTTCTTCACTACGATCCGTACAAGATTTGTATGACTCTTACTGAGAGTCGTAGTATACACTTCTTCATCCTTAGCCTTATGAAACTTCTCACAACCAGCAGTACGACTCGTAGTACCTTCCTACGGCTCGTACTGAGGACTGTGTGTTGGGCCTTATTTCTGCACTTTTAGGCTATCTTTTGCACATTTTTCTCCAACACTAATTTATCCTGTAACCAAAGAAAAAATGTCTTATATCCATATAAATATACCTAAGTCCATGCTATTTTCTTAGTTTTGAGTGTCGAAAGTGTTGTAAACTCACAACACATCACCTGTCATCTATATTTGGTGGTTGTTCATTGTATCATTCAATATCTCTCAGGAACATCCACTTGTGGATTACTTTTTCCTAGTGGTTCTCCTATTCGTCTTAATGCATTTAGTGATTGTGATTGGGCTGATTGTCCCGATACTCGTCGTTCCGTCACAGGTTGGTGCATGTTTCTTGGAGATTCCTTGATATCGTGGAAGAGCAAGAAACAAGATCGTGTTTCAAAATCTTCAACAGAGTCTTAATATCGAGCAATGTCTACTGCTTGCTCTGAGATTATTTGGCTTCGTGTTTTACTGGTAGAAATTGGATTTCCTCAATCTAGTCCTACTCCTCTCTACACTGACAACACCAGTGCTATTCAGATTGCTATCAATCCGATTTATCATGAAAGAATCAAACATATTGAAGTAGACTGTCATTCTATCAGAGAAGTTGTAGATGAAAGAGTTATTATCCTTCCACATGTATCGAGTGATCTTCAAATAGATGATGTGTTTACAAAATCAATAACACGATATCAATTTCTAGTAGGCCAATTTATGCTTTTTGATCCACCGTCATCAACTTGAGGGGGGATGTTAGCATGATGGACAAATCGTAGAATATTTTGTGAGATCTATATTTAATATTCTCGATATGAAAATATGCAAGAGATATTCTAGATACTATATTTAGTGTAGAATATTGTGTAGCATTAGTTGTAGAATATATGTAAGAGATATTCTACATACTACATTTAGTGCAAAATATTATGTAGCATTAGTTGTAAAATATTATGCTAATTAATGTGTAGGATTTACATTAAGTGTAGTATATTTCTCTTGTATATAAATACTAATGTATTCTTATTAATTGAGATCAATAAATTAAGATAATCATTCTTAGTTTCCCTTGTGTCTTCTCTGTTTCTGACATGACTAATGTCGCGACTACTTTTTGTAACTTAATGAACGATGTACTATTGAGTATCTTGATCATGACTTTGCTGTAGTTTACTCAAATGACACTGTAATTTATTGTCGTTCTCTACATGAACATCTAAAATATTTGGCAATTATGATATCTCGTTTGAGAGAGTACAAACTCTATGTGAAGATGGAGAAGTGTGAGTTTTCTTAGAAAGAAATCAAATTTCTTAGGCATTTGATAAGTCAAAACCAAGTGAAGATGAACCTAAAGAAAGTGCAAGTTATTTGGCAGGCCCCCAATGGCGTAAAAAATTTGAGGTCATTTTTGGGGCTGGAGAATTACTATCACAAGTTTATTATTGGTTACTCTAAGAAAGTAGTGTCCTTGAAAAATTTGTCGAAGAAAAAATATTCAACGGGGTTGGTTTTAGAAGTGTGATGGAGCATTCCTATCTCCGAAGGAAGTTATTGCATCAGAACAAATTTTGAAGTTGCTTGATTTTGAGATGTCACTGGATGCTTCTAACAAAGCTATTGGAGGAAGCTGCCTGATTTTGAGATTTCATAAGTTGTTGGAGGTGTTCTTGTGCAGGAAAGCTTTTCAGTGGCCTTTGAAAGTCGAAAATTAAATGATCCAAAGCAGTGATATTCAACTCATGAAAAGGAGATGGTTGTTGTGCACAGTTTGCAGATTTGAAGGGTGTATTTGTTGGGTACAAATTTTGTAGTTCAAATTGATAATGTAGCCAATACCTTTTTCAAGACGCAAGAAGTGATCGATATGATACACTTCCGGATAGCCATTACACTTTGGCTATAAAATAATTTAAAAGATTTTAAACAGAATTGAGCGATTATTCTTGAATTAATTTTAGTTGGATTTTATTTTGAGCATTATTTCCTTCCTTTATTTGTTTTGGGGTTATTAGGTCCTTTATTTGTTTTGGGGTTATTAGGAATTCAGATTTTGTATCTTGTTACTAATATATATAAGAATATTGTAAAGGAATATATTCTTTATTTATCAGCCTATTATTTCTTCTCGCTTATCTAAAAAAATGTAATATTATTTATTTTTTAGTTAATAATCAGCTTTGTTAGTTTTATTAGTTCAACTAATGTTCAAATACTTTATCATTTAGTTTTGTCCTAAAAAGTTAAGTTACGCTTAACCTGTCTTCTTGCTTTCAAAATAAAATATTTAGTTTTATTTCTCTGTATATATAATAAATAAGTTTGTATATCTATTACTTTATTATTTATTTTCAATCACTTAGATTACCTATGGAACTTTAAATAAATTATTGCTTTAACCACTTAGTTATTTTAGGATTCGTAAATAATTGACCTTCTTTGTCTGTTAATTTCCCACATAATTATTTAATTCAAAAGGAATTCATATTTATAGACCCTGAAATATATCTAACATCTTTTTTTTTGAGATAACTTGAATCCTTACCCGATTCTGGTAAAAGTAGGCAAGTTAAACAGGTTTCATCGTGTAATCAATTTAGTCTGGTGTCCTAACGTACCATAATCCGTTAGGTGGTGACTCTTTAGTCTTTTTATCCTAAAAGAGTTTTCACGTATCTAATTTCACTTTTTGCGAGAAAAATAGAGCGCAACACATAAATCATTTTGCGTTAACAAATAAAAAGGGCCACATGATAAAGGAATAGAAAAAGCGTACATATCCCTCGTTAAAATAGTATCCCTTTGTGATAGGCATATTTTATTTTATTCTTTTAAAAAACACGTAGACAAGAGAAATAATTTTTTGTCCCCTAGGAGATGGCGCAGTTGGTTTGGAGGGTGTTGCCCACCCGGGCGACCAGGGTTCGAGTCTACCCTCAATGCCTTCTGCGTGGAGCCTATCGCATCTTGCCTAGTGCGGTTTACATCCCCTATTTAGTTTGCAGGCTACTACACAGTGGGTATTTATCCAATGCGCATAAACTGCTCACTACGGAGTACTCACCCGAAGAATAAAGACTGTAGTAAAGGTTATAGCGGCTACGAATTTTACTAGGGTTCTAAAAAAAAAAGAAACAAATTATTGATATAAGGCGGTTTTCATGACCATAATACGCCAAATGATTCCATTGAAGTCAATCAAAAGTTTCTGAAATATAAATCACTACTGAAAGAATTGTGAGAAGTAATAGTAATTAAATCATGCCTTTAAAAAAGGTGTCAACTCAAAATAAAAAAACAATAAGATTTTAATGTTCTCAAGGTTTGAACTTATAAAGTACTCATGTACTATTTGCGTGTAGATATATATTCACGGGAACTTCTGAATGTACTTGGGCTGCTACGAACCAAATCATCAAATGGTGAGTTAATGCGAAAGAAAGCTAAGCTTCATAAAAGCCCAACGGGACTCCTATTACAAAACAAACTCTACCTCGAGGAATTTCTTTAAATTTAAATCAATGACAACGACTATGAGGATCGAGAAAGGCTTACGCCGATAATGAAGGATTTTGAAATCAATTGATCTGCGACCAGCAATTACAAAAGCAAGTGATCAACATCGGCAAAAATCTCTTGATTTTTCGCAGCCGGACTGGCTTGGAAGCAAGCTACCTCTTGCTTATCTAACCCTTTTTTTTCAACTAAGTGAGCCTTCACTTCTTGAGTTAGTTTTCTTTCTAGATTTTCATTCTAGATCAAGCTGTCACAAAAAATATATATAGAAATTTCACTAATACACTATATATATAATTTTAATTAGAATATAACACTGAATAACACAACTAAAGGTAGGTTCTGATATCACATGTTGAATTTTAATATATATGGAAGAACCAAAATGCAGCGAAAAAATAAATAAGAATGTACCTTCAGCCATTATTGTTCAAGTGTTGTGGAGAATCCTTTTTTCATGCACAAATTTTATATAAGAAAGTGATAAAGAGGAAAACCTAAAATCCTTCTAGCCTATACCTGTCAAAGTATATGCCATACCAATGGAGTCACGTGCGTATTTATAGGTAGGTTAGGGACTCTTAGACCAATACGTTAACCCTAGGGAGTTCTCCATAAAATACGATTGCCATAAGGAATTATAATTAATAGTTTTCTTCCATCAAGAAAATTTTCATATATGCATAACCAAAACTATTATCTACCATATATATTATTTACTTGAAAGACGAGATAAAAAATTTATTACCTAATATATTGGCCACATTAAATGTCTCTAAAAAAGAGACGTTTCATTCTTACAAGTTATATATGAATATAAATCATTAGTATTAAACATTAAATATTACTCTGTTTCAATTTATTTGATGCATTTCTTTTTATTAATTTGTGCAAAAAAATAGTGATACTTTTTTTGTATCTAGAAATAATTTCTAAGTTTAAACTTTTCATATTATCCTTGATAAGATGATTTGTCGTTACATAAACTTTCTTATATTTAGAAATAATTTCTAAGTTTAAACTTTTCATATTATTCTTGATAAG
>JACEIK010006166.1:57235-88424 GCA_018107945.1 Datura stramonium | reverse complement strand
CTATATAATTAGTGTTTTAAAATACCAAAAAAGGTTTTTATTAATTGAAGTGATACCTGAAAGATGATTTAGGAAAGATTTAACTCGCAAATGACAAATATAAGAAAAAGTATATATACTAACACCTAATAAAGAACAGAGAAGTTTTGATGTTGAACATTGTGAGGCGAGGTAAGCACTTTATACAAGAAATCTTGATTCTTTTTTTCCTATTTTTTCTCAAATTGGACTGAATGCAGTGCATTAAAATAAAATCAGTGACATTTATGAGAAAAATTCTCATTTTTTGTAGGAAGAGAAATAAAAATATATAAGGATTTGTTTCATGGCCATCAACAAATAAATTTCCAATGGCATACTTTGTTCCATTGTTGAGCACATTTCTTTTTTTTCTCCATATATTGTCAAGAGAAATGCACTGAGTTCAATGAAGGTTGTTAAGGAGGAAGCACAGAAAGAAAGAATAGTGCCCGCTATACTTCTAAGCATGCATTTCCATGATTATTTCCTACAATTATATACAAATATTGACATTTCTTCCAATATTTTTCTTAGGAAAAAAATCCCCTGTTATTGCTAAGCTTATTATAGGTAATTGAGTAATTACTTTCTCTGTTCTTACTATTCTTGAAGGGCTGTGATGCTTCAATTTTGTTGAGCTCCAAGGGGAGAAACACCACAGAAAAGGACGCGCCTCCTAATTGTTCTATGCACAGATTCTACGTTATTGATGGTACAAAGAGAGCAGTCGAAGCTATATGTCCTGGTGTAGTTTCTTGTGCTGACATTTTAGTATTTGTTGCAAGAGATGCAAGTTGTGTTAGTAAGTATATATCCCCTGTTTTGATAGAGGATATACATAGGTACTGTAGTAAAAGTGTGTGTATAAGACACAAATGTTAATAAAGCACTAAAACAGATACTCTTAAAATAAGGACTAAATAATGCTGAAAGAACAAAGGTAATAATGTTATCAACAGGGGCGGAAAATCATCTTGTATATACAAAGTCAAGATTTTCTTTTACAACATAGTAGATGATTAAAATCCTGCTTCGGCCACTAACTATCAATATTATATTCTATAAGCTCATTGAATGTTGGTTTTTCAATCAGGCAGACCTTATTGGGACGTCCCTAAAGGAAGAGAAGACGGGTGGATTTCAAGAGCCAGTGAAACAACACTGTTGCAGAAGTCTACATACAATATTTCTCAGCTCCAACAAAGGTTTCGTTAGAGAGGTCTTTTATTAGATGATTTGGTGGCTCTTTTAGGTCAGCATGACAAATACTCCAAAAGTTTCACGAGTTAATTTCTTAAATGGTTACTCAACTTACAACTGATATGACTATATATATTCTTTTTGGCAGGTGCACACACTCTAGGTTTAATCCATTGCTCATCATTTATGAACCGCTTATACAACTCCAAATCTACACGTGACATCGACCCTACGCTACATCCATCTTTTGCAGCAAGCTTAAAGGGCATATGTCCACTAAAAAATAGGCTTAAAATTATAGGAATAAGCAATGGTCCTTCACTAATAACTTTCGATAATACTCATTACATGCTAATTCTCTAGAAGAGGAGTTTGTTATCTTCATATCATGCTTTGCTCATTACACCAAAAATCAAGAGCCTATGATCCTAACGAAAGGATGTCAAAATATCATCTAAAGATATGGCAATGAACTAAAACTAACCTGCTCAACACATGTTGAAGAGAAGACGATCCTCATTCTTCATAGCTAGTGTAACCAATATCATGTGCAGGTAATCATATGTGAAAAAAAATATGTAAAGAATAATAGTTTTTGCATGATAATATTCTTTCTCTATTACAACAAATTATGATAAATTTCCAGTTAAACTGTAACAGAAGCCCATAAAGTAAAAGTGACAAAGCATTTTTGAAAAAAATAATACCTCTAAAACCGTAAAGATCAAAGGAAGACAGATTTCATAAGAGATTTAATTGTTGTTGTATAGACTTTTCATCCAAGAAAAATGATTTGCTCGAAATAGATAGGATTTACCAACAGGTTGGACAAGATCTCTTAGAAATATTTTTCAGAGAAACAGTGACCTCTAAATTACATGTTTATTATCATCAATCTTGAAAAATCTACAACAAAGGCTAACTTTCACTGCTCTCAAATCATTAGATGATATCGAGCAGAATCAAAATCAGAAGATTCTTTTTATCTTTGCCAGACAGATTTGATCCATTCTTCAATAAAATGGGGTGCATGTCAGTGTAATACCTTTTATATATAAATGGACAGGTAATTAAAAAACTATTTAAATCTATCTAAAAACATAAGATTATTTGCAGAAACTTGCATATCATATGAGAAATTCAAAAGATTCTAATAATAACTGCAATTATCATAAAAAATTATCGCTGCCCAAAATCATTTTTCCTGTACAAAGAAAGAGAGAGAGAGCAAAAAGTTAGAGTATCAGATTTGAAGTAGAAATTTCAGATCAGGATTTAACAATAAACTTTTTAATTTTTGAACAAACATAAAAATAGAATTTATTAACTTCAAAATCGACTTAGTGAATCCCAATTGATATATGCTACACCTTGGTGTAGTTTTGCCTGTTGGTGCAACCATTGTTGAATTATAAACTAAAATAAAAATAGAGTTTCAATGCGAGTATTGATATTAATAATTGGTGAGAAGATCTTGATTTGGGGGAAAATATGTTCTTACGTGAGCTTTTGCATTGAGAAGCACCATTAAAGGAGATAGGAAAGGAAGGAGTTCTTTACCTAATGAGGAGAAAACTCATCTTAGCAATTTCAGCCGAGAGAGAGACAAGATCACCCGTGCTTGCAAGATTAAGACAAAAATCTGGACAATCATGTTTAAAATTAACAGAAAGAAAGAGAAAAGTCATCAAAGGAAAAATATTGAAATAATATATTCAAAAGATAGCTTTCACAAAAATAAATACAATAGATGGAACTTAGAGCAATGGTTTCACAAATACTTATATCTTTCATATAACGACACTTTGAATGAAGGCATAAATTGTAGTCTAAAAAATATCTTAAATGTGACAAATAATAAAAATAAATACAATAGATTGAACTTTGAGAAATGGTGTCACAAATACTTATAACTTTGATACAACGACACTTTGAATGAAGTTTCCTTCATATAACTCATAAAATGCGTAAAAAAGTAATGCAACAATTCATTACCTTAGAGCAAATGACTTTAATCTCTTGTTTCGGAGAAATAAGTGGCTCACGAGGAGTGGAAAGAAACATATTATATTTGATCTCTAAGTCCGTACATAGTAATACTGGATGGTTCATCACTTGTAGGAATGACATAATGTTAATCCATGTTCCACACGCCAAGGAAGCATCGATTTTTAATCTCATTATGACTTGGTCGTTCGGAAGAGAAGTCAAAGAATGAACTAAATCAAATGATTGTTCTAGAACGACTATTCCTCACAATTGCTCCTTGTGATGCAGCGGAACCATGGCAATTAGGATCTCAAGACGCAGCAACACCTATAATGCAAGGAATAACAGACTTACATCCTTTTCCATGGGATCACCATTCTCCTAGAGCTCGAGCATGAAACTTGTTTACGCAGATTCAGTTCGGTCGCAAGAGCGAAGTCACGACCACCTCTTGACGTAAGACACGACATAGTGGAGGAGCACTTTTAAGACGTACCCTACAACATCTAGTCTTTAGACCTGTTTTTCTTTTATTGGAGACGACACAATATTGATCTGCTCATAAAACACAACTTTATCTCATTTCATAAATTAGAAATCTAGCTCATGTTTAGTAGGTTAAACTATAAAACATAAATTTAAAATACAAAATTAAGCTCATCTTTTTTTAGTGTAAAAGAAGGCTTCCCACAATTAATTATCTTGTATAGCTTATTAAGTACAACCTAGACAAATGAAGGAAACTTTACTAAGTAAGTTTAAAAAGATGATGATGTGGGCAAGCTACAAATCGATAACAAAACATATAGCAAATGAAGAATTTTTAGCTGACAAAATCTGAATAACATTGAGAATTCTAGCATTCTGACTAAAACTGAACTATCATGCAGTTAACTGAGATTTCAACTCATACTAACAACATGGGAATCCACAACATTGATAGAATCAAACAATAAGGAAGACTAACCCAACATGCATAATTTTAAGTGATCTCATTCAACATTAAGGCTAAAATCATCCTTACAAGAAATAACATTTATATGATATTTAGATAATGGATAATATCCAACAATCAACTTAAAACATATTTCACAAGCTTTAACAGAATCTGGCATATAATTCATCCACATTCGAAAGCTCAAGGCTAAATTCACTTTACAGTAACAATATCAATACGATCATGGAATGATGGAATTATATCTATAATAAACGTGGATAACATCCTACATGAATTCAAGAAATCTGACATATATTGCCTTCACACTCAAAAGCTCGGGGCTAGAATTTATAGAGAAACTAGGAGGGATTTTGGGGACACAAGGGAAGAACTATTCCCTTGTTGAATTCCCACATACCTGGCCACGAATTCCTTGGAGAAGAAAACTTGAATCTCTTCAAAAAGGTGAGAAGCCCTAGTCTTGCTTGAGTGTTCTTGAGAGGAAACTTACGCTAATTTCTTTGAAAATCGAGTGGGAATGAGGGAAAAACCGTTTATCCCCTCTAAATTCCCTTAAAATAGACCAAAATGACATAGTTTAGAGTCTAGGAGGTTAGGAAATTACTGAAACACCCTTAGAAAATTTGCAGGAAAAAATGACTGCCAGGCCCCCACGAGGGATTTCACGAGTAGTGCCTAGTGACCATGACTTGTGGTCACAACCGTCAAGTGCACTGCCCAATTCCCTCTATTGGTCACCATGAGGAACACCATGATACGTGGTGTACCCAATGACCCATGGTGACCCACCCATCGCCAACACTGCCTAAAATCTCCTGGAGTCACCACGGGCGATACCACGACTCGTGGTGTCCCAAATGAGTCGTGGTGAGGACCCGTCGAGTACACTGCCTAGCTTTTCCAACTTTCAATCAATTACTGACCACCGATCACCTCACGACTCGTGGTCACACCCGTGGTCACCCACTTTTCCAAATTTTTCAATCAAGCCCGGACCCCTCTCCACAAGTCACTTCACGACTCGTGGTCTACCCCACAGGTCACAAGACGACTCGTTCTATGACCTGGTGTAAAAAATTCTGATTTCTCCATTTCAAATCCCAGGTCTGATCTTAAGGTTTTCGAGACATTACAATGTGTCGCCCGTGGTGATTCCAGGAGATTTAGGAAGTGTTGGCGACGGGTGGGTCACCATGAGTCATTGGGTAGACTGCCTAGCTTTTCCAACTTTCAATCAATTACTGACCATGGATCACCTCACGACTCGTGGTCACACCCGTGGTCACCCTCTTTTCCAAATTTTCCAATCAAACCCAGACCCCTCCCCACGAGTCACTTCATGACTCATGGTCTACCCCAGGGGTCACAGGACGACTCATTCTATGACCTGGTGCAGAAAATTCTGATTTCTCCATTAACTCCCGAGTTTGATCTTAGAATTTCTAGGGCATTACAATCACCCTATTCATTTAGTGGGGTATTCAGTTGGAGTACAAGTCGTTTGGGTTGTGGAAAAAATCCTGGCTGACAAGGTAACTTAGTGCACATTCAATTGAAAAATTGTGAAACCTAAATAACCTTAAGCTTACGGTGACAGGCATTCAAGGGTTATGAGAACACTTCAGAGAACTGGGTCTTAAGCATAACATCATTATTTGGAGCACTTAACGGGACAACTAGAACATATTTGGATGGAATGCAATAAGTTTCTGATAGTCTTTACTTACTATAGTTTAACCTTATTTGATCAGTTATTGCTATGTGAACAATTCCCGGGAAGTGATACCTCAGCTATAAATTTGATCGAGCTCTGGGTAAATATATTAAACTTTTTAGCTTTGGTGTTAGGTTCCTATATGATTTTTGAGTACATAGTACTTGGGGAGGCACTCAATGTGCAAAACATGTATTTACTCCATTATATTATGATGATTTGCATGAATTCTACTGTCAAAGATATCAACAGTTTGTAGCTTTCTTTAGTTTTATGTTTTGACCAGATTACGGTAAAATTACATTTAACTGAATTTGATAGAATTTTTCTACAGACCTGAAGACGGAAAGTCCTTAATGCCTATATGCTTTCTCCAACTTTGCCGCATTGGATTAATAACTTATGAGTGGTTTGACATTCCCTGGTTGAAAGATTATGTCACGACCCGAGTCTGTACCCTAGACGAGATACGGTACTTGTAGTCACAAGTAACCCCAAGCCATCCCTTGTTCTATAATAACATTGATAAACTGAGTAAACATAAGCAGAAGCTTTAAATGAATAAAATCATTTAAGAAAAACTGATTTGATAAGAGTCAATACATCTGAATACAATACTGAAAATCTGTGTCCATGTCTGAAAGTCAACTACTAAATGATGACTTGTTGGGACAAGCCCCCAGCTAACTCTAAAATCTAACTAAAAAGTACTAACTGAAAATAAATATCATCCTCGAAAGATGAGGATTCACCAAATGTTGCTACTGATATCATCTGAGGGAACTATTGACGATGTTGGGACTGAGAACCTGCGCCTGTATCATGATATGATACAACATAGAAGGTATGCGTTAGTACTTTGAATGTACTGAGTAAGTGTGAGATATAATAAGCATGAAAGAAAAAGTAACTGAATTGAAATGACATGACATGACCAACTGAAATACTGAAAATTGATAATGACCCTGATTGATGGTCATAGACATGTCCTGGATCTGAGATACTAAACTGAGCTAAACTGAACTGAGCTGAGACTGTACTGACTAGTGGGAGAGTTTATAACCGATATATAATCACGTGAGCTAAACGTGGAGTTCGATGTATATGCCCAATCGATAGGATCCAATATACCTTGCCAGGGTATAAAGGCATGAACTGGGTGATCACAAATCTGGGCCCATTAGTGAAAAAATAACCTATGGTGGCAACATAGTTTTGGAAATCTGGGTGCGCTGGAACCCTAACCCTCTTAGTGCTAAGTCCTACTTCCACTGAATAATCCTAACATGACTACTACTACCAAGCTGATAACTCAAAAATGGGCCCCAAGACTAAGTCAGGAATACTTATCTGGAAGTACCCTGAGAGTCTTATTGGACCGAATACTGTAACTGGTGTTCTAGGACTAGTCAGAGTTGCTTATCTAGAAGCGTCATAACTGTCTGTATAACTAACTGTCAAATGATAATTGATTCTGATAACTGATATCTGGGAGGCATTACTGACACATCAAGAAAAGACTATAGTCAAACTGAAAGATACTGAAGATATTAACATCATGACTGAAACTGAGCTAACATGCAACTGACTGAGCATTTAACTGATAATAATAGCATGGAATTCAAACACTAATAGAGTCAAGCAATATCATGTCTATACGATTATGCAAGACCCTAATTTCTATATTCAAGAACTAGGGCTAAAACCCATTTACAGGAAGCAGATATCAACATGATTTCTAAGTAATGGAAAAATAGCAGCTAACAATATGAACAACATCCCACATGAATTTAATCGGATTCTGACTGAAAGATTACTAAATTTGAAACCTCAAGACTAGGACTGATAAGAAAATTTAAATGGATTTTTGGGCACAAGGGAAGGACGATTCCCTTGATAAATTCTCACATACCTGGTGATGAAAACCCTTGAGAAGATCTGAGAAGAAAATCGAACCCTTGCTCCTGCTCTGTGCTTTCTGACTAAGTTCTACATTCTGACTCTTGAGAGAATGAGAGGAATAAAGTGTGAACGTTGATTACCCCTATAAATCCCTGAATATAATCCAAAACGACGTAGTTTAGGAATTAAAAAATGGAAAGTTACTAAAATAACCCTGAAAGAAAAATCTGGAAACTGCCCGTTAGGGGACCAACGGGTCGCACAACAAGTCGTTGGTTGACACCAAAAATCATTGGGACCATTCATTGGTTCTGGGCCTAGAAACAGGGCTCACTGGATCGGGAAAAGGAAGGTTACCACGACTCGTTGGATGAACCAACGGGTCATTGGTACCTCCTGTTGTCACTAGAAGGAAAAACTTAGCTCCTCTGCTACGGACGACACAATGACTCGTTGGTAGAACCAACGAGTCATTGTGTCTGCTCATAGTCAACACTATCTTGACTTGAAGGGTTGTTGGTTCAGGCAATGGGTGGAAACAATGACTCGTTGGTATGAACCATGAGTCATTAGTCCCGCTCGTTGGTTTAGGGGAAGGTCTGGCAGGTTTTTGTACCTGGGATACAACGGACGATAGGATGATTCATTACTCCTTCCAACAGGTCGTCCTATGCCTCGTTAGTTCCCCAAAGGAAATTTGCAGGACATACAATTACTCAGACAACGGTCCATTACAGGTGACAATGACTCATTGTCTGGGTCATTTTGTGACAAAAATTTTCTTGGTGCTTTCTGGTTTTTCATGAAAAGTCTGAGTTTGGTCTAGAAAAGTTTCGGGGTGTTACGTATTATTACAACTTTGGATCACTTCACCATGACCTAGAGGAAAAGTGGAATCTGGGGTTTTCTTGATTGCATTCTAGGGAACGCTGGTCCATTTGCCTCAAGGAACTAGATACTCCCAGATCTTACCATCCAAGGGTCGATTAGGTGGAACAATACGTACATTTCCCCAACACATACTACTTCAGCTATGCTACCAAGCATACCACAAAAGTTATGGGAATTGCTGGCATTCTAGGGGCACATCCTCTACTATTCATCAGAGTCATGCAATTGAGTCAATGGAGGTATCCTCAAGATGTTTATCCTCCATATAAGGGCTATAGGTTTGTGTTTACTACTCCTTTTTTGCAATCTACTTTGATAGATGAAGATACTTTTTACTACAAGCCCTATTCACTTGAATTTTATTTCTAATTAGTTAGCAAGGATTTAAAACTCTGTTAGTGAAAATTTTCTAAAGCATTGAGTATTCTAATTAGGTGACTATGTTTGTAATGCATTGATGATTTTCACTGAGATCCTACTCCCACCGGGTTATATTCTCATGATAAGTTCTTGTGAGTTTTTATACTAGCCACAAAGATGTTCTACTCAAATCTGCGTTTGTTTTTTAAAATCTGATATATTTGTTTAGGCTAATGCTCATCTATTCTTCTAGAGATGAAAATCAGAGATGACTAAAATCTTGCTGTTAAATACACCATTCCTATTAATTTCATGATCCTGACACAATCTTTAAGAAAGGTCATTCCAAACAATAGCGTAAGACATGATGATATTGTATATAAAACACAATCTGATTTCAATTTTATCAATTTTCGTTCTCTTCGAGTCGCACGAAGGGATTTTTGTCTGCATAATATGTTAACCTACACAGGAAACTTCATGTATACAATGTAAATCATTAAAATTCCAGTAACATAATGTACTTTTTGTTGATTTTATATGTTTCTTTTGTCTTGAATAAGCAATTTATACAACAGTTTAAAGAAATTCAACTATCTTTCCTATCTTTACTGCTTGAGGTGATAACTTCTCTCTTTCGGTTAACGCTTCTAACTTTGCTAAGTAGGATGTGTCTTCATTATAATACTTCTGAGTAACTATCTTTTTGTACAATTTTCTTTTATAAAAAAAAGAAAAGGAGTATGCAAATGAACTTACTAGGAATATATCATGTCATCTCATGTATTTAATTTTATTATTTCATGTAATTTATGATACGAAAAATAAATTATGCTTAATTAGTATATATATCCCAATTTGACTGCAGTAATTTTGGAGAGGTGTTAGTGGTGCCTCTTAGTTATCAGAACTAGACTCAGTACCAGATTTCAGTTTGTTCTTGAGACGGTTACGACGCTTCCAGATAAGCAGCTCTGACCAGTCTTAGAACTCAGTTACAGAATTCGGTCCGATAAGACTCTCAGGGTGCTTCCAGATAGGTATTCTTGACTAGTCTTGGGCCCTAGTTTCGAGCTGTCAGCTTAGTAGTAAGTCTAGGACTATTCAGTGGGAGTAGGACTTAGCACCGAGGGAACCAGGGTTCTAGCACACCCAGGTTCCCAGAACTACGTTTTCACCGTAGGTTACAGTTTTATCGTCCTCATGGTCCCAGACTTGTGATCACCTAGTTCTTGCCTTTATACCCTGGCAAGGTATATTGCGTCCTACCGATGGGGCGTATATATTGGACTCCACGTCTAGCTCACGTGGTTACATGTCGATTATAGACTCTCCCACTAGTCAACTCAATTCAGTCTCAGATCAGTTTAGATTAGAATCTCAGATTCAGGTCATGTTTTTGACCATCATACAGGGTGTTTTAGACCATCTCAGTTATTATAGTTAATTAGTTCAACAACTTCAGTTGTTCATTGTATGTCTTCTCAGTCCAACATTTTTATTTCTTGTGTATGGTTTCTCTCACTTACTCAGTACATTTAAAGTACTGATGCATACCTTTTATGTTGTATCATTTTATGATACAACTGCAGGATCTCAGTCTCAGCCTCGCTAGTCGATCGCTCTCAGAAGACTTTAGCTGCACTATTGGTGAGTCCTTATCTTTTGAGGACGAAGATAGTTTATTTTAGTTCTATTTTCTTCTATTTCGACTTGGAGTTAGCTGGGGGCTTGTCCCAGCAACTCATCAGTTGTAGTGGCTTTCAGACACAGACTTGGTTTTTCAAACTTGTACTTTTTTTAAGATGTTTTTAAACTTTATGATTCAGCTCTATTTTTATAAATGTTTTATAGTTTACTTTAAAGCTTCCGCTATATTTATATATTTACTCAGAATGCCAGTGCATGATAGACCAGGGGTTGACTTGGGGTTACTTGTGACTCCAAGTACCGTGTCTCGTCCAGGGTGTAAGATCGGGGCATGAAAAACTTGGTATTAGAGTACTACGTTTTGAGTATCCTTGGATGTCTGAAAGCCGTGTCGAGTAGAGTACTCTTCATGGGTGTGAAGTGCGCCACACTTATGACAGGGAGGCTACGCGATGTTATTAGGAAAATTTCGTATTATTCATACTCTTTATTGTGCATTGAAATTCAATTCCCAAAATTGTTCTCCTAACTCGTTCTCTATTTCATTTTAGTGAATTATACCTCCACGACATGGTAACGAAAGAAGGGCTAGTAATCCTCACCGACCTGCCCCACCAGCCTCAACAGCCCTCCAGGGCACTCAGTGTCCACTGCGGAATTCAGGGCGGCTATCTAGCTGCTTGCTCATATAGTTACCAACCGGGTGAACCAGCAGGTTGTTCTGATCAACAACAATGGGTCTGCTGTAGCTGCCCGAGTGCAGGATTTCACTCAGATGAACCATCCAGATTTTCACGGGTCTAAGGTGGGAGAGGACCCATAAGTGGACGAGATTAGAAAGATGACCCGGATTATGGGTGTTAGTCCCTTAGAGAGTGTGACTTGGCTGCCTACCAGCTGAAAGAGGTAGCCCAAGTCAGGTACAAATAGTGGAAGGAGGGGAGGCCAGCGGAAGTAGGACTGGTGGAATATGAGGAGTTCACTACAACCTTCCTGGACAGATTCTTCCCTCGGGAGCTCAAGGAGGCAAAAGTAGCGGAGTTCATGAATCTGAGACAGGGAAATCAGATAGAAGAAGAATATGCTCAGGAGTTCACCAAGTTTTCCAAATATGCTCCAGAGATGGTGGCCGAGCATAGAGCTCTCATGCTAAAGTTTGTTAATGGGGTGTCAAACCTGGTCCTCAAAGAGTGCAGGACAATGATGTTGATTAAGGATATTGACCTCTACAACCTTGTTGTCTATGCCCAACAGATTGATGCAGAAAAATTGAGGGACATGGAGCGAAAGAACAAGCGGGCAAGGATTGGTAAATCAGATTATGGCCACCATAGGTCTGGCGGTGGTAGCTGCCGACAGCAGCAACAGTAGAGGGCTTTAACACCCAGCTCAGCCAACGCCCCTACCTTTCGGTCCCGCTAGGATCGGAGGGGTGGAGCATTTGGCTCTCAATCCCAATGCTACAGTGCTAGCAACAAGTATCCATCTTGCCCTAAGTGTGGCAAGAACCACCCAAGAGAGTGTCTTCAGGGTTGAGAGGGTCATTTTGGTCGTGGATAACTTGGTCATCGGCTTAAAGAGTGTCCGTAAGCAGGACGGGGAAGGTCATAATCCACTACCTTAGCAGCTCCAGCAGGTCGACCAGCTCAGTAGGCCAATACTTCAGGTACGGATGGTGGTCAGTGCCAAAACCATTTTTATGCATTATCATCTCGCCAGGATCAGGAGAACTCACTTGATGTGGTCACGGGTATGTTACGTCTTTTCCACCTAGATGTATATGCCCTACTAAATCCAGGAGCCACACTATTATTCATGACTCCGTATATAGCTGTTTAGTTTAATATTAGTCTAGAGGTCCTCTTAGAACTGTTTTCAGTCTCTACCCCAGTTGGTGAGTCAGTTAGAGCCAGAGGGGTGTATACAAACTGCCCAGTCTCTGTCTTCAATAAGGTCATTCCAGCTGATCTTGTAGAATTAGACATGGTCGATTTTGACCTCATTCTTGGCATGGATTGGTTACACTCTGGTTATGCCTCAATCGATTGCAGAACTAGAGTTGTCCAATTTCAGTTTCCAAATGAGCCAGTGTTAGAGTGGACGGACAGTAGTTCAACTCCTAAGGGTCGATTTATTTCCTACCTTAAGGCCCAGAAGCTTATTTCTAAGGGATGCATCTATCATCTAGTTTGGGTCAAAGATTCTAACTCTGAGGCCCCAACTATCCAGTCAGTCCCTATTGTCAGCGAATTTCCTGATGTATTCCTCAAAGATCTTCCCGAAATTCCTCCTGAGAAAGAAATCAACTTCGATATAGACCTTTTCCTAGATACTCATCCCATCTCCATTCCTCCTTACAAAATGTCTCCAGCTGTGCTTAAGGAGTTGAAGGAGCAACTAAAAGACCTTCTTGATAAGGGTTTTATCAGACCCAGCATCTTTCCTTGGGGTGCTCCAGTACTATTCGTGCAAAAGAAAGACGGTACCCTAAGAATGTGCATCAATTTTCGTCAGTTGAACAAAGTCACAGTCAAGAATAGGTATCCCCTACCCAGAATTGACGACCTGTTTGACCAACTTCAGGGAGCCAACTGTTTTTCCAAAATAGATCTCAGGTCGGGTTATCATCAGCTAAGAGTCAAAGAGTGTGACATACCGAAAATAGCTTTCAGGAATCGGTATGGTCACTATGAGTTTGTGGTTATATCCTTCGGATTAACAAATGCCTCTGCAACCTTTATGGACCTGATGAATAGAGTCTTCAAGCAATATCTGGATATGTTCGTCGTTATATTTATCGATGACATTCTGGTATACTCTAGAAATGAGGAAGAACATGCTAATCACCTGAGGATAGTGCTTCAGACACTTAGGGACCGCCAGTTGTTCGCCAAGTTCAGCAAATGTGAATTCTGGTTGAAGTCCATGACTTTCCTGGATCACGTAGTCTCGGGTGAAGGTATTCAGGTTGATCCTAAAAAAATAGCAGCGGTGAAAGACTGGCCCAGACCTACCTCCCCAATCAAAATCAGAAGTTTCTTGGGTCTAGCCGGGTATTGCCGACGCTTTGTGGAAGGCTTTTCTTCTATAGCATACCCTCTAACTAGGCTGACACATAAGAAGGTAAAATTTCAGTGGTCAAATACATGCGAGAAGAGTTTCCAGGAGTTAAAAACTCGACTCACTATCGCTCCAATGTTGACCCTACCAAAAGGATCAGATGGGTTTGTAGTATATTGTGACGCTTCCAGAGTTGGACTCGATTGCATTCTGATGCAGCGAGGCAAGGTGATAGCCTATGCCTCCAGATAGCTCAAAGTTCATGAAAAGAATTATCTGACTCATGACTTGGAGTTGGCAATGGTGGTGTTTTCATTGAAAATATGGAGACACTATCTATACGGGGCTCATGTGGATGTTTTCACCAATCACGAGAGCCTTCAGTATGTATTCAGTCAGAAAGATCTAAATCTTCATCAGAGAAGGTGGTTAGAGCTCCTGAAGGATTATGACATGAGCGTGCTATATCACTGAGAAAAGCCAATGTGGTGGCGGATTCCCTGAGTAGAATATCTATAGGGAGCGTAGCCCATGTTGAGGAGGGAAAGATGGAAATGGCGAAGGATATTCACTGACTAGCTCGGTTAGGGGTGCAGTTGGTTGACTCAGCTGAGGGTGGAGTGGTAATGCAAAGTGGGTCAGATTCCTCTTTGGTTGTTGAAATTAAATCCAAATAGGATGAAGATCCCATATTACTTAAGCTTAAGGAAGCGATTCTCAGAAAAGAAGTTGAGCCTTTCTCCAAAGAGGGAGATGGTGTGCTCCGTTATCAGGGCAGATTGTGTGTACCGGAAGTCGGTGATTTGAGACAGCAGATCCTGGGTGAAGCACACAGCTCGAGATAATCCATCCACCCTGATGCTACTAAAATGTACCGTGATTTATGGGATATTTACTAGTGGAACGACATGAAGAGAGACATCGCTAAATTTGTAACTAAGTGCCCGAACTGCCAGCAAGTAAAAGTAGAGCATCAGAGACCGGGAGGTATGATTCAGGATATCAGCATACCTACCTAGAAGTGGGAAGAAGTGAATATGGATTTTATTATGGGTCTACCTCGAACTATTCAGCAGCATGATTCTATCTGGGTAATAGTAGACCAGATGACTAAGTCAGCACACTTCCTCCCTATTAAAACTACAGATTCAGCTAAGGACTATGCTAGGCTTTATATCTAGGAGTTGGTCAGACATCATGGGGTGCCATTATCCATTATCTCGGACAGAGGTACCCAGTTCACCTCACATTTTTGGAAGTCTTTTCAGAAGGGACTTGGTACCCAGGTCAAGCTCAACACAACTTTTCACCCGCAGACAGATGGACAAGCTAAGCGGACTATTCATACCCTAGAAGATATGCTGAGAGAGTGCGTGATCAATTTCAAGGGCAATTGGACGATCACTTTCCTCTCATCGAGTTTGCTTACAACAACAACTACCACTCTAGTATCCAGATGGTCCCATTTGAGGCATTGTATGGAAGGAGGTGTAGATCTCCTATCGGGTGGTTTGAGGTTGGTGAAGCTACTTTAATTGGGCCAGACTCAATTCATGAAGCTATGTAGAAAGTACAGCTCATCCGAGAAAGATTGAAAACAACTCAGAGCCATCAGAAATCTTATGTTGATGTGAGTAGAAGAGAATTCGAGTTTGCTATGGATGACTGGGTTTATCTAAAAATTTCACCCATGAAAGGAGTGATGAGATTTGGGAAGAAATGAAAGCTTATTCGGAGATATGTGGGACCCTATAGAATTCTGAGGTGAATTGGCAAGGTAGCTTATGAGCTTGAATTACCTTCAAAGTTGGCATCTGTGCACCTAGTATTCCATGTGTCCCTATTAAAGAAGTGTATTAGTGATCCAACTTCAGTTGTGCTATTGGACAGTGTGGGAATGAAAGATAGTCTCTCATACGAAGAGGTCCCAGTCCAGATCCTTGATCGTCAGGTTTGTAAGCTGAGGAACAAGGAGGTAGCTTCGGTCAAAGTCTTGTGGAGGAATCAACAGGTTGATCGCTCTCAGAAGACTTCAGTTGCACTATTGATGAGTCCTCATCTTTAAAGGATGAAGATCATTTATTTCAGTTCTATTTTCTTTTATTTAGACCTGGAGTTAGCTGGAGGCTTTTCCCAGCAACTCATCAGTTGTAGTGGCTTTCAGACAAAGACTTGGTTTTTCAAACTTGTAGTTTTTAAAGATTTTTTTAAACTTTATGATTCAGCTCTATTTTCATAAATGTTTTATAGTTTACTTTAAAGCTTCCGCTATATTTATATGTTTACTCAGAATGCCAGTGCATGATAGACAAGGGGTTGACTTGGGGTTACTTGTGACTCCAAGTACCGTGTCCTGTCCAGGGTGTAAGCTCAGGGCATGACAGTGATCTTCATCCCACTCGGGGTAGTGCCCTACTTTATTTTTTGCCAGGAAAGCAAAATGGATAGGCTAAGTGAGGCATTGAATCCACAAAGATGGAAATGCAATATTCTTAGTTTGAGAGGGCACAAAGTTTAACAAAGAAGGAAAGTTTTTGAAACTTAAACATGTCGTAATATTTGTTCAACTATAAAATCTCGTCATTTATTAAGTATAACATGAAACTTTCAAGTCAAGTTATCTCAAAATTTAGAAATGTGTCATTATTTTCACAGTGGACTTGTAAGGAAATAACGTCATTGGGAGCAGGTAATATAGATGAAGTAAAAAGATTTTGACCTTGTCATAAACGCGTCCAAATTGGAAATTTCCACAAACCTTACTGTGCTCCTCCCCGTAATCAATGTAACGACCTGTTCGCTCGTTATAGAAACCATCCTGTCCGAAACTTGGGGAAAAATTTGAATCTTGTATTAAGGTGACACTGGGACTAAACATTTTAGTAAAATACACTCCCAAAAGGACCGTGGTAAAAGAAGGTGGACCTTAAGCGTTAGACTGCCGCAACGACTGACGACCCACTGTAGCGGAACCACTGCAGCAACCCTTGTCACACTGCAGCGGATGAACGCAAAGCAGAGAGTGTAAAATCCCATCCTAAATTGGATTTAAAGACCTAGTCCTTTCAAGGGTTTAATAAAGACGCCCAAAAATAGGGAATAGAATTTTGAGGAACAAGAAAAGAGGCTAGGAGGAGAGAATTACACTTCTTAGCTAGGAGAGGTCGCAAGAACTTAATGATGGAGGTGAAAGACGTGATTGGAAATCGACTCGACGAAAGCTTGGTTCCCAAGTAGGCTATGGCTTACCTACTTGTGTGATAGAATACAATTAGCTAAATGTATACATGCATGTGATTAATGTGTTTTGCATATAGCCTTCAATTAACCATAAGAGTAAAAGAGGTAGAACGTGAATTGTGTTGTCTCATATGTGAGAAATCATAAAGAGGAATGAAGATAAATTTAGTAGCCTCGTAAGGTGGATAGGTGGGTGGATTCATGTGAGCATGCAAGCCCCACATCAAAAATTGAATACGATTACGAGACTAAGAATAGTGTGAAATACTCCCCCTTTTTGTAGAATTGACTGATTAGTTAAACGAATAGGAAAACTTTATTTATTACGTGATTGAGTGGTCTAGGGAAAACACGTAGAATGTACTGAAAATCATGAGTAGGAGGACAGAGATCGGATGTGATGGAATTCATGGAAATAATTATTATTGGCTGTTAAGATGATGCCTTGTCCTTACATAATAGCATTTTTGGTGAATTTTCTTGTTATGATGTAATCTGATTTATTTAAGACGTTTCTCTAAGGTGAAATCTTATTTATGTGATAATATTTGTGAAACTGGGTGAATTTTTGAATGTCTTATCTTATGAGACTCAAATGTGCTATGCTATCCTTGAGTGAGGGACTAATAATGGTGATTTATGAGAAATCTTGATGAAAGAATCCGTGGGAACAGGGTGGAAGAAGACTAGTCGGAGTACTACCAATACAATACTGCTGCAGCGAGCGAGGGATCACTGTAGTGAGATCGCTGCAGTGAGACCACTACAGCGGTAGAGATACCATTGCAGCGGAGCCCAATCTACTAAGCGGGCCAGGTTGCAATTCTCCGTGATTTCAAGGATATAATCAATACCAATCGCTTAGGGTATAAAAGGAAAAGTCAAAAGTGTGTATGTGATGTTAAGTTTATGGTGGGGAAGTCTCACTATATGTACGAAGGCTGGTAATGATGTTGCGAATGATGTGACGTTAATTTTAAATATGTATTGATTATGGTTACCAAACTATAAGTGTTGCTACCTATATTTTACGTGAATGAACCTGTGGCTACGATGTTATGATGAGCATTTTGAAGGGAGTAAGACAACCAAGATGTTAGATTACATGGTAAGAAGGTTTGTAATACTAATGAGAGATGTAAGGCCCTCAGGGCCGGAGAGAGGTACTCCGTATGATTCAAATCGGTGTGATCAGACCTTGAAGGAGGTCTGCAGATATGAGAGGCTCGTACCCGAGGTGAGCATCTGGGTGAGCATTATGAGAGAGTGCATTGACAGATATGGTTAAATTACCATGTGGCTAGATGTATGAAGTGAGTACACAGACAGGTATAATAAAGGACTCATATGGCTGGGTGTATATTACATGGATTTCTAGTGTCCCTTGTAGGTCATGACTGGACGGGCAAGCATAATATCCTCTTGCATGCGTGTACAATAATGTGACAAAGGCGCATGCCCGGCACATTACCGATGATATGATTGAGTTCAAGATTGGCTTCTGGTAAGGTCGGCTACATACATGTGTGATGGTAACAATCAGTGAGGTGACGATATACTTGTGTGATAGAAATGATACACATTGTGATATGAGTATGAGATGAGAGCATGGTACAAGTATAAGGTGGTGTAGTAATTGAAATACGGATGACAAGTATGTGTGTGTGCAAATTTTTGGGTGTTGGACCCTTTCATGATATACGATGTATGTTTGATGAACCTTGAGGTAATTGACGTGATATATGTGTATGTATGCTGTTTTTACGCTATACTTAATGTTTATGAGTTATGAAAAGGCATGACTTCTATAAAAATAAATGTATGGAATAATAATACTATGTCAGAAATATTGTGAGTGAGTTATTATGTGGATAAAAATTAGGTATAGTTGGCTAGTATCACCTAATAAAAGAAAGATGTGATAGGGAAATAATGTTTGTTGAGTTTATGGGGCTACTGTTTAGTGGGTACCATTGCAGCGGACAATTCACCGTGACAACGGGACAACTTAGCGGCCTTGCCTGCACTGCAACAGAAATGAAGGGACAGATTGGTAGGTTGAATGAGGTACAGGAAAGTAAAGATAGTTGGTTGCATCGTAATGATGCATAGGGAAATGATAGTATAGCCAATAAAAGTAGTGGGTTTTGTTAATGTAGAGGAGTGAATTATTTGTATTTACTGTTGATGCATATTAATTATTTTGCTGTTATGTGAACTAATTATACTCAACCGATGATTCCTACCAGTATGTGTGGTGTACTGATACTACTCTTGCTACGCCTTTTGGTGTAGGTCGTGGTAGGTGAAGTTTGTCTTGGAGTGGCAGTTATTCAGCAACACTTCTGCATTCTTCCGCAGGTGAAGTTGTGTCTTTTAATTGTCGGTTATTCTATATAGTGCCCTTGTACCTGTCCATACTATATCTTGGGAAGTTTTTATTTTATGTTTATTGTAGTCAAGTTGTAAGAACGAGTGGAAATAAAGAAAAGATTTTGATTTAATGTTCCACGTGTTTTCTCGGGAAAGAAGGGGTTCTCCTATCGAATAGAGTTGAGAAGGTGCCCGCACGATCCGCCCTTTTTGGGTCGTGACAAGTTGGTATCAGAGCATCTAGGTTACCGATCTCACAAGTACAAGAGAAATATTGAGTAAACTTCTAGGGATTGGTGTGTAGACATCCATATCTAATCTTTAGGAAGCTATGAGACATTTAGGATATTTTGCTTTATTCTTTCTCGTCATGCCATTCGAATGTGTCAATCGCTGGGTCGAGTCCAATTGGTATTCTAGTAAAATCCAATTGGTATCTCGATGGAGTTAAGTTTAACTAACCTTATATGACTATCAAGGGCCCGTAATGATAGGGGTGGGCTAAGTTGATTTGAATTGATTTGAGGAATGAGGAAGCTTCGAAGATCAGCTTAGCGAGTTCACTGTAGAGGGAGCTGTCTCGCTACTGCGGACTCACTATAGCAGAAGGAGTACCGCTACAATAGAACCACTATTGCAGAAAGGACATCACTGCAGCAGACATAGCCAGGCAGAATGCCAGATGCAGATCTCCTAAGTTCCCCTGCTTTTAACAATAGTCTAGAAATGCAATTATTTGATACAAGGCCATGTAAGAATGGACTAAGATAACATAAAAGCAGGGCCAAAACATGGCCAATGTCAGACGGATGCCAAAATGGGCACCCGTGGGAAACAAGTACCATACCCAAGCAAAAATAGGAAAAGGAAAAGATTATGTCTTACAAGCCCCAAGTGGGGGCTACCCAATTAGTAACAAGCTTAACATGTCGGGGAAGGGGGNAAATCAGCTGGAGGCCTCATCACTGCCGCTGCTAGCATCGCCATCCGCTCCTTCCTTGAACCTACTAAGAAAGGAGAACTCTGGGAGGTCCTGCCTGATTGCTTGAGGGGTGCTAGCGCTGGGAGTAAGGTGCTTGAGGATCAACTTGACCCCCTTCCATATCTGGACCAGGAGTTTATCTTGGGAGTGCCTCTTCTTCTCCTCCTTCTCCAGCTCCTCCCTGAGCTCGATGTGTGCCTGAGCTAATGCGGCAATCGCTCCTTGCATCTCTCCAGTATCCGCAACTACTGCACTAGTGGAGGGCCTACTGGTGGAAGGCCGACTGAAGGGAGGAGGTCTGGGTAACCCTCCTAAGAGCTCCCGCATAGCAGCCATCTCAGTCTCGATCCGCTCCAATGGCCCCAAGGGCCTAGAGGTGCTAGCTCCACCATCCCTTTCCTCAACTGAGGTAGACTTCCTCTTCTTCTTGTCCCTCCTTGGATCCCCCTTCACCTTTAAGGGATCGAAGGGCCTGTCACAATCCACAATGACATCCCGAGACTCCTGGTGCACTCTAGCGCACTTGCATAGCGGGGTAATGAGGGAAGGAAATGGAAGGCCAGTGATAGTCTTCGTGTGGAAATATCTCCACTCCTCAATGATCTGGGCCCCCACATTGACCCTCACCCCACTTAGAACCGCGGTCACCACCAATGCCCGATGATAAGTCACGTCCGTGACATTGAAATACAGGAGGATCCTTCGGGACACCAAATGGAGCCACCTCCTGGCCTCCATAATGAAGTGAGTACTCTAGATCCCTATCCGAGTGATCCCGCAGTTCGTCGAAATCCTATTCTCCTCCATTAACAGAGTGTCCACCAACCATTGGCCATTCTCGGGTGCATTCTGATCCTTTAGCTCTGACTCTGATGGTTTGGGCAGATGCAAAGCATCATTGATAGTAGTAGTTATCAGGATGATCTGCCTGCCCCGGACATAGGCCACCCACTCGTCCCGGCTCCAAGTGACGATAGGGAGATTAGTGTAAAACTCCCTCACCCAGGCCTCATTTGCCTTGCCCGTGTCCTCCACCAATGGGCCCCTACCAATCTCCTGGAGGAGGGCATAAAACTCCGGAGCCTTCTCCTCCACCTCCTGCATCACAAAGCCCCTCTCATGTAGCAAGTCCTTCGTAGCCTGTTCATTGTGTCTAAATTGACACTGATTATTGACGAACTGGACGTACTTGCTGGTATGGAGATTGCTGTTAGAAGAGGCCATAGTAACAAATGTGAAATAAATGAAGAAGGTTAGAAGGGAACAATGCAGGATAGGAAGAAAAGAAAAACAAAGACTAAAATTGAAAGGAGGTACTGCCCAGTTAGACTGCTGTAGCAGTTGTACGTCCGCTGTAGCGGGTCTTCTTCAGCGGAAGAGAGACCGCTGGGGCGGTACCACTACAACGATAAAGGTTCCGCTGCAGCAGACACCGTCTTCTCCAGACCTCCGCAACCTATCAATGGAGGTTGAAATTTCAACCTCCATAATGTATCAAATTAACTACGGATCTGGAAAGGGATCGACTTAACCTTGCCCTACCAACAGTTTTTCAATTCAATAAGGCTCGGATTTAAGACCGAAAATCAAAAAGCAACCTAACCTGTCACCCTACTCAAACTCTCCATTTTCGACTCCACAACCGCATGAAACTAACCAAAATCACGCACAGAATGAAGGAAGACACTTGAGGATGTAAAAGTTACAAGCATGCTTCGGAAATATAGCCTAACAAGCAAGAAGGAAAACCTACCCTCCCTACATCAATAAGTACCCTAGCACAATGGTAATAGTCATAATAGTGCAAGAAAAAGGAAGCAGATAAAGCCTAGAATCATAAGAGTAGAGAATTAGCTGACGACATGTCAATTCTTTCTGGAGGGATTGAGAGAATTTGAGATTTGGAAAAGTGGGAATGAAACCCAAAACCGTTCAAGTTCTGCCTTATATCTGACCCAGGGATCAGCTGTAGTGAACCGACTTCTGTTGCAGTGGAACCCCTACAGCGAGAAGAGAAGTCGCCATAGTAGACAACTATCAAGCAGTGACTGTTCGAATTCCACCCCGGGACCCCATCCAATTTCAAAACCCCGTGGGATTAAATGGTTCAGTGGCTGAATGAATAATTTTGATACACCCTCCGGCCAGTGGCTAGGATGAGCAGAGTTAGCCAGGCATGATGGACAAGTAGAGAAAGGGTTATGGATATAAAATCCCATCCACTTAGAAAGGCCGTTAGGGGATGAACATATTTTTAATTGGTATCTGATGTAATGGCCCGTTCGCTCGTTATAGAAACCACCCTATCCAAAACTCGAGGAAAAATTTGAATCTTGTATTAAGGTGATGTCGGGACTAAATAGCTTAGTAAAATATGCTCCTGAAAGGACCAAGGTAAAAGCAGGTGGGCCCCAAGTGTTAGACCACCACAACAGCTAGTGACCCGCCGTAGCGAAATCGCTGCAACAGCCCTTGTCACGCTACAGTGGACAAACGCAATGCAGAGAGTGCGAAATACCATGCTAAATTGGATTTAAAGACCTAGTCCTTGCAAGGGTTTAATAAAGACACCCTAAAATAGGGAATAGACTTTTGGGGAACAAGAAAAGAGGTTAGAAGGAGAGAATTACCTTCCTTAGATAGGAGAGGTCGCAAGAACTCAATGATGGAGGTGAAAGATGTGATTGGGAATCGAATCGACGAGATCTTGGCGCCCAGGTAGGCTATGGCTTACCCACTTGTGTGATAGACTACAATTAGCTAAATCTATACATGCATGTGATTAATGTTTTTCACATATAGCCTTGAATTAACCATAAGAGTAAAATAGGTAGAACGTGAATTGTGTGTCTCTTATGTGAGAAATCATAAAGAGGAATGAAGATAAATTTAGTGGCTTCACAAGGGGGATAGGGGGGTGGATTCGTCTGAGCATGCAAGCCCAACATAGGGTCACTAAGTGAATACGATTACGAGGCTAAGAATAGTGTGAATACTCCCCCTTTTTATAGAATTGACTGATTAGTTAAACAAATATAAAACTCTATTTATTACGTGATTGAGTGGTCTAGGGCAAACATGTAGAATGTATTAAAAATCAAGAGTAGGAGGACAGAGATAGGATGTAATGGAATGCATGGAAATAATTGTTATTAGCTGTTAAGGTGATGCCTTGTCCTTAGATAATAGCATCTTTGGTGAATTTTTTTGTCACGATGTAATCTGATTTATTTAAGACATTTCTCTAATGTGAAATCTTGTTTACGTGATAATATCTATAAAACTGGGTGAATTTTTGAATGTCTTGTCATATGAGACCCGAATGTGTTGCGCTGTCCTTGAGTGAGGGACTGATAATGGTGATTTATGAGAAATCTTGATGAAAGAATATATGGGAACGGGGTTGAAGAAGACTGGTCGGAGTACTACCAATAGTACCACTGCAACGAGGAAGGGATCGCTACAGCGGAGCCCAATCTATTGAGTGGGCCAGGCCGCAATTCTCCATGATTTCCAGGATATAATCAATACTAATCACCTAAGGTATAAAAGGAAAACTAGAAAGTGTGTATGTGATTTTAAGTTTATGGTAGGGAAGTCTCACTATATGTACAAAGGCTAGTAATGATGTTGCGAATGGAGTGACGTTAATTTTAAATGTGTATTGATTATGGTTACCAAACTGTAAGTGCTGCTACCTATATTTTATGTAAATGAATATGTGGATATGATGTTGTGATGAGCATTTTCAAGGGAGTAAGTGAACCGAGATGTCAGATAACATGGTAAGAAAGGTTTGTAATAATGATGAGAGATGTAAGGCCCTCGGGGCCATAGAGAGGTACTTTGTACGATTTGAATCGGTGTGATTAGTCCCTGAAAGAGGTTTGCAGATATGAGAGGCTAATTACCGAGGTGAACATTCGGGTGAGCGTTATGAGAGAGTGCATTGACAGGTATGGTTAAATTACCATGCAGCTGGATGTACGAAGTGAGTACACAGACAGTTATGATAAAGGACTTATTTGGATGGGTGTACAGTATATGGATTTCTAGAGTCCCCTGCAAGTCATGACTGGAAGGAAAAACATAAGACCCTGTGGCATGAGTGTATAGTAATGTTACGGAGGCGTGTGCCCAACACATTACTGATGAAATGATTAAGTTCAGATTGGCTTCTGGTAAGGTCGTCCACATACATGTGTGATGGTAAGAATCAGTAAGATGACAATATAGTTATGTGATAAAAATGATACACATTATGATATGAGCATGAGATAGGAGCATAGTACAGGAACGAGGTTAGTAATTGAAATACGGATGACAGGTATGTGTGTGCGCAAATTTTTGGGTGTTGGACCCTTTGCATGATATACGATGTATGTTTGATGAATCCTTGAGGTAATTGACGTGATATATGTGTATGTATGTTGTTTTTATGCTGTACTTAATGTTTATGTGTTATACAAAGAGGCATGACTGTTATAAAAAGTAAATGCATGGAATAATTAAACTATGTCAGAAATATTGTGAGTGAGTTATTATGTGGATAAGCGTTAGGTACAGTTGGCTAGTATCACCTAATAAAAGAAATATGTGATAGGGAAATAATGTTGTTTGAGTTTATAGGGCTACTGTTTAGTGGGTACCGCTGCAACAGACAATCCGCCATGGCAGTGGGACCACTATAGCGGCCTTACCTGCACTGCAATAGAAATGAAAGGACAGATTGGTAGGTTGAATGAGGTACAGGAAAGTAAAATAGTTGGTTGCACCATAATGATCTGTATGGAAACAATAGTATAGCCAATAAAAGTAGTGGGTTTTGTTAACGTAAATGAGTGAGTTATTTGTATTTACTGTTGATGCATATTAATTATTTTGTTGTTATGTGAACTAACTGTAGTCGGCCGATGATGTCTACCAGTATGTGTAGTGTACTGATACTACTCTTGCTATACATTTTGGTGTAGGTTGTGGCCGGTGAAGTTCGTCTTGGAGTGGCAGTTATTTTGCGACAACTTCTGCATTCTTCTGCAGGTGAAGTTGTGCCTTTTAATTATCGATTATTTTGTGTAGTTCTCTTATACCTGTCCAGACTAGATCTTGGGATGTTTTTATTTTATGTTTATTATAGTCAAGTTGTAAGAACGAGTGGAAATAAAGAAAAGATTTTGATTAATGTTCCGCGTGTATTCTCGGAAAAGAAGGGATTCTCCTATCAAATAGAGTCTAGTAGGTAGCTACACGACCCACCCTTTTTGGGTCGTGACACTCAACTTACCCTCCTTTCAATAATGAAACAATTCATGAGCTCTGAAACCTAAAATCCATCAATTGTTGCAAAAACACAACAAAACAGAAAGAAACAATATAACTTGTGATAAACTCATCTAAAAGCTCAAGTTGTTTTAGAAATCACACTTTTATTTTATTTGATTATGTCTTCAATATTGGCCCTTATGTTTTGGCCTATTTTTTTTGTGGGTTGAGCCTATGGAAATTCCTTTTGATTATGGGTGATAGTTAGATTCGAACTCAAGTCCTCTTTGTCTGCTCTGATTACTACGTAAATAAATGAATCTCAGGCCTAATTTAAACCCCAAAATTAGCTCATTAAGTAAGTATATCTAAGACAATATAAGGAGATGAATAGTCCATCCTTCAACGAATGTATGAAACTAACCAATAACAAAAAAATAACACAGAGAAATTAGGGAATTGATGTTGAAAAAGAAAATTCCACCGGTCATATATGCTAGTAAGCTAACCCAAATCTGGAACAAGAACCCTGTCATCCTTTTTCTCTGCAGCAGCAAAATATGAAAGTCCTCCCAATCTCTACAATTAGGAAAAAAAGTTACATTTCTGAACCGACACGTCAATTAGAACAAATAAATGTAACATTAGTATAGGGAAGAAAAAAGGGCCAAAATTTCCTCTATACTATTCGAAATCGGGCAACTTTATACCTCCTCATTTTAAACAAAAAGTTTGATTTCTATCCTTGACTCCTAATAGAACTCCAAGTTTAGTAATTTCAAACCATAATAAAAATTTGTAGCCTTGTAGTCCGGCCCTTCCCTTGGGACACATAGTGGGAGTTTTAGTATACCTGGTTGCCCTTAAATCAAAATTTGAAGCCTAAATTTTAACCCTTTCTTTCAAAGAATTTGAACATGTGGAATCCACTCATTTCAAGCTGAAGCTCCATTAATGGCAATAACAAATACAAGACAATTTGTTAATGACAAACAGATGACTAAATTGATCAATTTTCTATAGTATAACTTCCAAGTAGATTAGTGTTACTGTACAAAATTGGAAAATTGTACTTCAATAGATTAGAACATCCATTTATAGGACAGAGTAGTTGCCTAGTTAATACCTTTAGTCTTCCCGTGAAAGAAGAAACATTCTCAAGCCTTGGAGACTTGAAATTTGAAGCAGTGGAATAAATGTTACAATCATCCTCTGCAGATCATAATAGTTTGTTTACAGGCACTCCTCTACCAACTCATATGTCCGAGATAATTTTATTCTAATTGAATTGAGATCCTTCTGTCTATATGAGAGGGAATGATAGCCAGAGAATACAAAAGATATAATCCAAAACAGATCATATGTAAAAAGGTTAATTTTTCAGAAAGGGAGTATTGTATTATTGATCACTCTAATCACGACACTAATGGTATAATTAAACAATTATTATGATAATATACCTTACACATCTTTACATTCACCTAAGGGTCTCACCTCACAGTTTAACATTTTATATTCATTAGTATTCCGATCAGTGTTAATTCTAGTTTGGTGACAAAAGAACATGTCAAGAATCTTTAAAGGCAAAAAAGCTTAACAAATTAACTAGAAAATAAATACATAACGAACTATGGAAATATCACTAACCATCATTTGGCTCCAGCTTGCTTTCTTTAAACTTTCTACTTCAACATTTATGCAATTAAGATCAAATGTAGATTAAACATGTTTTTAATAGTTTCATAACTAAGGCAGAAAACTCAAGCTATTTTCATATTTTAACTATTTATCCGAATCAAGTTGCACATATAATCAGTCCAGGTTTTTTTAGATCTGTTCATTTTGAATTTTCTTCTGGATCAAGGGTTTCAAATTACTCCTTTCTTCCTCAGGTGGAAAAGTGTACTCCCTTAAATGTACAATACATTATATGACTCAACATCATTTCCCATGCGTCTTTGTACAAACTGTACCAGGGACTTCATATGGCAGGAAGGGGCTTAACGTTAATGTTATCATGAATGCCCATTGTTTTAGCTCAACAATATGTGAAGGAAAGGTTAAAGGGGAATGAGAATATATCTCTAGCTGGGAACAGAACCTTTGCCTATTGTAGCATAAGGGAACATAGTAATTATTATTTTCTTATACTGTGATATTCTCTACTAACTAAGTGGTGAGGTGTGGTTAAATGGAACATTAAACAAAATAGGCTTACCTAGAACATTGGGGCAAGTGGCAGAGGCTCCTGCAATCATTTTGACTGCTACCACTTGACCATGCTAATTCTTGAAGGGGCGTCATTATTCTGGACTATCGAACATATGAGTTCATTATAGATAAATTATTTAAATATAATAAATAGAATATAAGCTCAAATAAAATAGTGTCAATTCATGCTTATCTCAAGTCTGTTTGGTTGTATAGTATTTCCGTGAGCTTTTGATACTTCACGTACACCATGATTGTTCAAGTGTATACTTGCATATCCTGTAATAGAGTAATGGTAGATTATCATAATTAATTAATTATTAGTATGATTAAATAATATTACGGAGAGAAAGGAGGAAATACCTCAGTTTCGACTTGTGGGCATATATTTTGGAATACTTCTTTGTAAATAATATTTTTAATGAACACATGGTCTTCTATGTCGTCATCAACATTTAGTATAGTTAATCCTTTTCGTGTTGTTATGCGAGATACCGCTACATATAACTAGCCATGGGTGAATACTTGTTTTGAAAGATACACTCCAACATGGTTAAGAGACTGTCCTTGACTTTTATTAATTTTCATGGTGAACTTGGTGCTAACGGAAGTTGTAATCTCTTCAACTTGAATGGCCACTTTGAATCATTAGGAGACAAAATAATTCTTGGTATTGTTACTCTTGAGCCAATGTTCTTTCCGGAGATGATATTTGCGCTAATAGACCAATTACCAAGATGTGTGACAATCAATCTGGTTCCATTGCAAAGGCCTTCACTTTGGTTTAGATTTCTGAGAAGCATAACTGGAGTGCCTACTTTCAAGTGTATGTCATGATTAGGGACGCCGGGGAATTTTAGGCTGTTTAAGAATTCTGTTGGGTATAA
Source organism: Datura stramonium (assembly GCA_018107945.1). Taxonomy (NCBI): domain Eukaryota; kingdom Viridiplantae; phylum Streptophyta; class Magnoliopsida; order Solanales; family Solanaceae; genus Datura; species Datura stramonium. Next base: position 59,724 of record JACEIK010006166.1, on the reverse strand, counting down.
CAGATTTTCATCATTTGTGTTCACACTTGCTTTACACATATTATCCGAGCTAAAATACGTTCTTCCTTTACCTGGTATCATTTTCATAATTGTATCATTCAGCTTATGCACCATTTTATTTTTAGTCATCGATATTGCTCTTTCTTTCAAATATGCTGGGTCATTGTACTTCTGCCAAAGGGATGGGTAAATTGCCTTGACGATTGATTCGATTGGATCATTGGGTGATGTGATGCATATATCAGGTGGCAATTTAATAAGATGATTGTTAACATCATCATAAAAAGAACTATCTCCAATTTTTAACAACCATATGTCGAAAGCGATAATTTCAGCAGCCTCTGAGTCAGTCACTCTTCCACTACAAAGTCGCATATTTTGCCTCAACTCATACACCCTTAAAAATGGCCACAAGTATGAGGAGTTTAATGAAGCATCTACAATATCAACTCATGTTCCCTTCAGAATTACTGGTAGTATTTGACGAAAATCTCCACAAAATACGACTGTAAGAACTCCAAGTGATTTTGTCAGAGTTGTTTTCATATTTTACTCGGAGGATATCTCTCAAGTTCCTATCTAAGACATCAAAGCAAAATTTATTTGCCATTGGTGCTTCATTCCAAATGATCAAAGAAGTTTGTAGGAGTAATTCAGCTAACTGACTGCCTTGTCTTATTTCACAAGTCGATTCTGCAGTTATGTCCAATGGAATATGAAATCGTGAATGAGCTGTCCTACCATTAAGTAATAAGAAAGATGCTATTCCATAAGTATCAACTTGGAGAACTATTTTTTATTGTGATCTCATCTTGGAAATTATTGTATTCCATAGAAATGTCTTTCCGATACCACCATGTCTATTTATGAAAAATAAGTTGCCTTCTTCATTTAAAACTGATGCAATTATTACTTTATAAACATACTTTTGGCAATGATTTAATAGAGAGAATGATTTTTCATGCACTTCCTTTAAAGCTCCTTTATCATATTCTAGTTCCTAATTGATTAGACGATTTCCTCTGTCATTCAGCAAAGAAGAATCTGGAAGTGGCATTCCATCTATATCTTTCAAACTTTTTCCCATCTTCAGAAGTATGGTTTCAATCTCAAATAATGTATATGCTTACAGTTGCTATTCAGTTAGTTGTAGATCTTTCAATTGAAATATCTTTTTTTGTAATGATGTTATATCTTCTGATAAAATTTCATAGTTTGTCCTCCAAAGTTTGGTCGAATTAGATACTTGGCAGTGAATTAGTATCATGACAAAGAGATTTCTGAGCTCTTTTCTTGATGCCCAACATGTTGCTTCAGCCAAGTAGTCATTCCACTCTTTGTCATTCTCTAATAACCCTAATGCGTAGCATGCCTCCTTAAAAGTTTTGTACCGTAATCCATTTATTGTTCTTATGCTTTCAAAGGAAGTGCTTCCCTTGACAAAATTAAGTAGCATTCTCATGTAAAACCATTCTCTACTTGCAGGATGTATGAAGTAAATTCTATCGATAGCCTTCCCCATTTTCCTTCTGGTCCATTTCTTCCCTCTTGCATCCCAGACCCAATGCATAGGGAAATACGAATATGTCAGTTCTCATGCATCAACATATTTTTTATTTGTCTCGAACTATTATGTGAATTTTATTTTTACTGCATCAGGTCTGCTTAGTATGTTTTCAGGTCGCTCTTCTTCTTCAAATATTATGGTATTTTTTGCCTCTAAATGGAATGGAAAATGCTCAACTATTGGCTCTCTTTGATGTATGTCAAATTTGAAGATCCTCCAGCAAGCTTTTGTAGCTGATATGTATCTGTGGTCTAGATATCTTTTGATCTCATCACGTTCTGCAGCAGTACCTGTACATTCTATAGTGGTAGTTGCTCTATCAGATCCTTTGTTAACATATTTAAATAGGTATTTCACTGATCTTGAGTAATTGCATAGCTCGATATTTATATGTACATCAAATTTGACAATCAAATTCCTGTTATAAGGGACAACATATTTGTTGTCTAAGAAGGCATTGTTTTTATTGACTTGAGTACCTGTGTTCCTTCTCCTATAAATAGAAAATCCATCTGCATCAAAAGTTGTTTGATTGTTGAACTTCTTGGGAAAATGCTTTGTAATACCCATTTAAAAAAATTATTTATTTTTAAAAAAAGAGGAAAAGAGCATATGTGGGCCAAGACTCATTCATAGAAAGAAAAAAAAGGAAAGATAGGGAAGGGAGTAATGTCATCGGCAGCAGCAAACAAAATAGAAAAAAGGGCATTCTACCGAAACAAGAAAAGAAGGAGAAAAAAAATGTGAGGGAGCTATAATTTTTCAGAAAAGGGACATAAAAAGGAGAGAATTCAAAATTTTGATAAATAATTCAAGAGCGAAGGAGAAGAAAAAGGTAAATTTCTCAACTTAGTCTATAGATTTGATTCATATAGCCCATGACTATTGAATTAGGGTTGAGAGTTCAAAAATCAAGGGTTAA
>JACEIK010006166.1:35288-56881 GCA_018107945.1 Datura stramonium | reverse complement strand
GGTCATACTGTTTTCTTGAGGCGAAGAGTTGAAACTTCGACATGAGTATAGTGAGTAGTAACCTTACCGCAATTTGTATTTTCACAATCTACATGATTTATCATGATTTTACAAGTAATGTGTTACCTAATGCTTTGAAATTGCATGTGGGACAAGTCCTTTACTTGATATGGTATTGAAATATTTATTTGATATATTTACCATTATTTTAGATGTCCTCACAATTTCTAAATATGTTTTATTGTTACTTGAGATGATTATCCTTACCGAAAAGAAAGTACATGATTTTATAAGAACTTAATTGTCCTATATTATTGTGCAAATGATTTCATATTAGTAATTACTATTTTAAAGTAAAATTATAAATGGGAGTAGACCCTGATGGATCCCGTAGCTAACGGCAGGTTCGTTAGACCAGGTGCACCTTGTACTTATAGATTACCATTACAACCCTCGCTAGAGGGAAGGTAGAACTAGCATATAGTTATTGGCTATCTCTCAAGGTAGGGAGCCACCCCGATTACATGATTCATCTTTGGAAACCTCCCAAAATATAAAATTTGATATGACAGTGTTTACTGAGATTATTACCAAATTGTTTATGGATTTCTGCTTACATGACATAGAAAAAACTGATTTTTGGTTTACCCTTTCTAAAAGAGGCCCTTATTTAGTGATATTTACTTATTTTCATACAAGAAATATTTATGATATGTCCCCATTAAAAGCAGTTGTAGTTAAGTGTTATTACTCATCGAGCTAGTGACTCACCCCCTGTCATTTTTTTTAGAGACCGTAGGTAACGCCGACGAGGGTTCTATTAACTAAAGCATTTAGGTTGGCGAATTCCTGGTGAGCCTCACATTTGTTCGCGTGGAAAAGTCTTACGTACTTGTTATAGTCATTTTCTTTGAACTCTTAGAGTTGCTCCATAGTTATTTTGTTAGTTCCATGAGTATTCTTTCATTATTATAGACTTGTGAGCAGTACTATATGTTCAACTATATGTTCTTCTCGTATCTTGGAGATGGTGTTAGAATTTTGATGTTGGAAATAGTTGATAGAGGATGGTTATGGATTTGTTTAGTGTTATTGGTTGTTGCCTATTGATTCTAAGACAGGTAAAATTTTGGATAGGCCCAAAAATAGAGGAAACTCTATCCGATTTTCTATAGATTTCCATTAAGGCTTACTTTGGAATTTCTATTCCCTAATGCCGGTCACGGTCCTAAATTGGGTCATGACATGCTTGCTGCACTTTCCTTGCTTCATACATGGGAATTGGGGATTGAGGTCTCCACAAGGTCCATGCATCATGTAGTTCTTTATAGCATTATAACCATCTGGATCGACTTCCATATCGGGTATTTCAACTGTTATTATTGTGTCGATATGATCTATTGAGGGACTTCTTAATATGGGATGCAGGAAGAGTAATATATGTTCATAAGGCAGTCCTTTTTTTTGGAACTCAATAGTATATGAGCCTGCATAACTAACGGTGTAATGTGTTTGTTAGGATGCAGGAAAAGTAAGCATATTTTTTTAGAAAAATTTAACAGGTTGGATGAATAAGGGATGCCTGCAATGAGTATGTAAATGTTTGAACTTACGTGCGATTATTTCTTCAAAGGGCTATTGCTTCTTCAAATCTTGCATTAGTTGAAATAATTTAATCTAGAAGACTCGACATATGATGTCCACCCGATTATCATCATCACGTTGGCCAATTAAGTGGAGAATTACATTTATTTCTGGCCACTTTGGATTGCATGTGAAGGTGAGGAACAAATCTAGGTAACCATCCCACCTACAAATAGTCATTGCATCTTGATAATTTTGCGCCCTATATAGAGGTCCGCCAGTGTGGGATGAGGGTAAGATAATACATTTTCCTAACATTGAACTATACGAATCCCCAAGGAGAATGGCATCCATTAAGCCAGAGTAAAGATCAGCTCTGGGATTCTTTTGATTATTTCGAATGCAACGAAATCTTTCTTCCTCTATTGCCATGTAAGCGTCAACAATGTATTGTTGCAATAGTCTACCTGCTAGTAAAAGAGTCTGTCCCTCGTTAAGTCTTTGTTGTATCCTGAAGCAGTAGAACTCTATTATTGATAAATTTTGCCACTTGTGAGTTTTGTTGTTCACCTCTGCCAAATTAATCCCAAGTCTGTATCTGTCTTCACCAAACGGGTGTATTAATGGGTATGTCATAGACATGAAACTTGGGTGTAAATATGTAATTCTTTGAAGTCTATTTTCTCGATGCTCTTCAATAATATCTTGCTGGAAGTTTTCATCTATAAGATCACAAACAATTAATCCTGCTACCTCAGAAGTTGTGGGTATGTTATATTGTCGACCATCTCTTGTCTTGTTAAATCGGAGTCGTAGGGGAAATATGGATTCAAGATGCTCTTTATATCTGTCCCTTGCTATTCGAAATGATTTTACCAAAATTTTGTGCTTGTCTAGCATTTTAGATAAGGCTTGAACAATTTTGGGATCAACATCTCCTTGCGACAGACAATTCACTCTGTTGTTTATCTCATTTTCAGTATCATATATATATATAGCTGAGAAAACTTTGGGTTTTTACCAATTTCAGGCAATAAAGATCCTATACAGTGGTAATTCTGACCGCTCATCCTGAAAACATATGGCCCCTTTGTGCGATTGGTAGAACCATCTATTTGGCCTATGAATTCGAATATGGCATTATAATCCCTGATCCTTTTTTGAAAATTGATACCTAGTTCTCCAGATTCTATTCCCAAAATATACTTAAGGTATGGTGGTGGTTCACACAATAACGGTAGTTGTACACACCCTCCTTCCATACAAAAAAATGAGAATGTCGGTTTTGTTATCTTTAATATTTTATTTTTTCGTTCTTCATACCATAAAAGTGCACCACAATATTGGCATGTGTACTTTGGGGTGCCAAAATCCCAACTTGTTGTCCAATTTCCTGTAAAATACAAACATTTAAATATAAACATAAGCATTTTATAGGTAGTTAATGATTTTGTAACACCCCAGAACTTTCTAAGACTAGCCTTGAGATTTCAAATTTGATTTTGCAGAAAACCGAGAAAATGATCACAGTATGAGTCACAGTACGACTCGTACATAGGAGGTACGATCCGTACCTAGACTTGTAGCAGGAGGGTGGAGGATATCAGTGATCTTGGGCATAATTATGTGCCCAAGTGCTATTTTATAACTTAATTTAGTCAAGTTTGTCAATTTAATTAATTACATTCTCATGTGATTTTGTATAATTTAGTGTATAAACTAACCTACATGATTAACCCATGTTTTGCAGGAGAATTAATCTTAGGAGGGACTGAAGATGATGTTTAATGCACAAAAGGAAAGAATGGAAGTTAGTGCAAGGAAGTCGCATGAACAAAGCACAAGAGGTAGGCTGCCAGCCCATGTCAGCATGCCACACTAGGCAAGCAACGCGCTAGGTACCGTGCGACACCGTGCGCTCGTGCGCGCAAAGACATGCCATGGCAGGAGGCCTACGCGTCAAGGTCGTGCCACGCCCTTCCATCAGCGCGACCAGTGGGGTGCCACACTGGGCGACACGCACCAGTTCAGTGCAAGGACCTGCAGAGGGACACATTCCAGTGGACATGTGCATTTGCTCCATGTCACGGAAGCAGATTGGCGCGACCAGCTCCGTGACACGGAGGCAGTCCATGGCTGGACAAAATTGTAGTTTTCTAACTTAGTATAAATAGGACACTTAGCTCCTAAATTCATTTTATCAGGAAATATTTGGAGAACAACGGAAAGGACCGAAGGGGAGAAGTGAAGAACTCTACCTAGGGTTCATTATTTTTCATTCTCTTTTATCTACTCTTGTAAGTATCGTACTCTAAGTATGTTTTTGAGTATTTGTACGAACATGAGTGGCTAAAACCCTTCCTCTATGGTTGAGACCACATGATATGAATGCGATTGCTTAATTTTCATCTTTGATGTGAGTTTTAGTTGTTGTTTTTCTTGCATGCTTAATTATTGATGTTTTTATGCTTGATCACCATGAAAACACATTCATTAAGCTTAGGTAAAATCTCAAAAGAGTAACCCCAGGCTAGAACATAAGAATGTAAGGAGCAAGTTCTTATCTTTATGATAGGATTCACGGTTAGGATAGAAATTATACCTAATTTGCCTTGCTTGGTTATTAAAACGGGATGAGCTAGACACCTACTTAGAATTGTCGCATCACCACTCATAGAAGTAGTTGTGAAGCTAAGTCCGGTTAAATGATTAGAGGTACGAAAGTCCATAATAAAGAGCACAAACTCCGTAAACCACATCCATGTAGTTAAATTGCTCACGAATTAGGACGCCACATCCCCGCTTAACGATGTAGGTGTGATACTAGTTTTTCGTGTTTAGAGGCTTGAAAGACCATGAACATAGCATTTTAATTATGTGAGACAACAACTGAACTTTCATACTCGAGCCATTGTGAATTGTAGCATTGCATGATTATTAGGCCTTAACTCTAGTTGCTTCTTGTCTTGTCTCTAGAGTATTTTGTGATCACCCTTAGACTTAATTAAAATTTCCCAAAATTTCTATAATCAACACTTGTGGAGGTTAATTTTACACTTGAACTTGAATATTCGCTGAATTGGTCTAGTCCCTATGGGTTCGACATCCGGCTCTGAAAAAGGGCCATTGTATTACTTGTACGCCCGTGTACACTTGTGAGTGCGCTGGAGCGCAATCAATCAGTTAAGGTGTCTTGAGAAACCATGGCTCATGTTAAGACTCATAATACCCTGGTACGGATTGTACTGACCATTCATGGAATAAATCAGAGTTGTGGCCAAAAAAATTCAAGCTAACCACGAGTCAGGGTATGACTCGTGGTACATGGTACAACCCGTAGGATAGGTCGTGAGAGGGGTCATAGGAATATTCAGGACTGAGATACGGATCGTGATATGAGTCATAGGATGCTAATACAAGTAGTAGTAGGCATCCATGGAAAACTTCAGAGAGCTGTATTGATGTAGGGTCGCTAACCATGAGCGGTGATATGCATCGTGGAATCGTGGTACGACTCGTAGGTTGAGTCGTACCACCTGTCGGGAAAAACTTTCACTAAATGTTTTAGGGGCAATTTGATAAAATCTTATCATCTTAAATCCTAAACTACGTCGTATTTGGATTATTTAGGAGATATTTCAGAGGAATAGTCAACCCTCTCTCCCATTCTTCCCAAAACTAGTTAGGAAATTCACGAAGAATTCAGACGGTTCTCTCAGAGAAAAGATAGGGCTTGAAAACTCCTCAGATTCTCAATATTTCTTTCAAGGAATTCTAATCCAGGTATGTGTGAATTCAACCAGGGAATTTCTCTTCCCTTGTGCCCAAAAACCATCCAAAAATCCTTATCAGTTCTAGCCCTTTTGTATCAATGTCAAGATTGTCTTTTAGTTTGAATACAAATTTTCTTCTTGTTATAATTTTATATAATTTTGAAGGTTGCAGTTAGTTATATGTTATGTCGATATATCTTTCCATGAAATATGTGTTTAGCCCTAGTCTGTAAATGTGATTTGAAGGGTCTTGCATAATTGTCCAGATACAAACCTTGCTGATTCTAGTAGTTCTTGTAATCAAAATAATAGTGCAGTGGGATTATCCCAAAAAGTTGAATTATTGATTGTTTAGTCCCAGTCAGTACTTAGCCTTTTCAGTATCTTATAGAAATGTCAGCTGATCAGTTTGACTATTCTCAATCTCTTGAGGATTTCAGAAAAACTCCATAGTCTCAGTTATCAGTTTTCAGGGTGTTCTTTAGACGGTTATGATGCTTTCAGCTAAAGCAACTCTGGCCAGTATTAGAAACCTTAGTTTCAGTTGTTAGGTCCTTCAGACTCTCAGGTTACTTCCAGATAAGTATTCCTGACTTAAGTCTTGGGACATCAGGTTTGAGCTATCAGCCTAGTAGTCATAGCTAGAAAGTTCCAGTTGGAGTAGGACTTAGCATCGAGTGGGCCAGGGTTCAGCGCACCCAGGTTCCTAGAACTATGTTGCCACCATAGGTTTTTAGCCCGAATGGGCATCAGATAGTGATCACCCAGTTCATCTCCCTATATCATAACAAGGTATAGTGGGCCTTCTCCGATGGGGGGTATACATAGGACTCCACGTCTAGCTCACGTGGTTATTTGTCGGTTATAGACTCTCCCACTTGTCAATACAGCTCAGTTCAATTCAGTTACAAATTTCAGTTCAGTTTATTTAGTCTTCAGGATATGTTCATGACCATCAGTCAGTGTCTGTACATACATTATTACAATTATATCCTAGTACTTATTAGTTCACAGTTGGTCATTTCATGCCACATCATCTCAGTTGGGTATTCTACTGTTTTTATCTACATCTTGCATACTCTGTACATTCAAAGTACTGATGCATATTTTCTATGTCGTATCATATTATGATACAAGTGCAGGTTCTCAGCCACAACATCGTTAGTAGTTCCCTTAAGACGATTTCAACCATTCTATCTTGGTGAGTCCTCATCCTTCAAGGATGGGGATTTAGTTTTATTTCAGTTTCTTATTTTTTTTCCAGATTTTAGAGTTAGCTGGGGCTTGTCCCAGCAACTCGTCAGTTCTTAGATTTCTTTTAGACACAGTTTTGTTTAGCATTTATCAAACATGTGTTCTTTTCTTTTGAAAAGTGTTATTCAGTTATGTTTATACAGCTTCCGCTTCTATTTAATTCAGTATACCAGCGTGATGTTAAGCCATGGGTTAACTTGGGGTTACTTGTGGCGCCAAGTACCGTGTCGCATCTGGGGTATATACTCGGATCTTGACAGTTTTATAAGTAGAATTTTGGCACTTTGTTAAGAGATAAATCGTGATGCAAATTTACATACCATTTTGATGAATCAAAATACGTCTGCCTAGAAGTTTATTAGCTTCGTCAACTTTGTGAATCTATTCACAAAGCGGATAAGATGGATTAATTTTTTTTTGGATTGTTCTTGTATTGTTTTTCAATTAGTGCAACCTTTTGCTTTAGTCTGGATTACTTGCATCTACTATTTTTCAGAGAATCAACATCCTTGTTCATCCAACTACACTCGTTTGTTGATTCATTTCTGTTCATTTTCATTTTTAGCATCCGCTCTTGCCGAGCTAATTCTGGTAGAAGCTGCTGTAGGAGGTTAATTTCCTGCGGCATATTCACTGAGCCAGTGTATTCTTTGACAACGACAGATAGCAAATCAATTGAACCTGTTGAATCTTTTGTTGGAAGATTAGAATATAATAAAATTAGAAACTTTGGATATATTTAAATATAAGTTGAAATTGAAGTATATAGAAGTGTCCATACACACCACTGTGATCCAAAATGCTAAACCCGGATGATGTCAACGAAATAAAATGGAGTGTAATGTGTAAAGTTATTGTTGCCTTAAGTTTCCTGAATTACTGAATAAGTTAACAAACTTCTCCCCTTCCTTGATTGTGTTCTCTGTTGAAATTGAGGATGAAAAATAAATGGATGGTTGAATAGCTATAGAGTTCGGGGTATACTGATTTTGAATATGAATAGGAGGAAGATATGGGATTTGCCTAGGCATTTAATAGGAATGAACAATTATTATTTTTTCAAAAAAGCGTAACTGAAGAAGAGTGGGAAGAGGATGTGGGATTTGTCCAGTTGTTTAATAGGAAGAACCGTTACAGATTTACCAATCTTGAATGAATCAGTAAGTAATTAATTATTTATTGAGAGTAGTTATTTCTCTAGCTCAGCCCGAATGATGTCAAAGAAATAAAATGGAGTGCCATGTGTAAATTTGTTGTTGCGTTAAGTTTCCTGATTTAGTTAACAAGTTAAAAAAACTTCTCGCCTTCCTTGAGTGTGTTCTTTGTTGAATTTGAGGATGAAAAATGAATGGATGATTAAATGATTATAGAATTTGGTTATAATAAATTCGAATATGAATAGGGAAAAAATATGGGTTTTTCCTGGGCATTTAATAAGAATGAAATGTTATTGATTTTTGCAAAAAACTTAACTGAGATTTTTCCAATGTTGAATCTACACTAAAGTGAAGGAAAATGAATCAACCAATTTTTTCCCTTCAAGTGCACAACTAAAAAATATAGCAATAGAAAAAATTTCGGACCCAAATAAAATGTCGACAATAGACAACAAGACTTCCCTTTTTACATGCTAGGAAAATGTAGTTCAGGGGTCAACCATTGAGTAATGAGCTGCATGGAGGTCAACCACTAATTTTTAAACTATTTCACAATGAATTTAGGTGAAAAATGATTATAAAATCAGTCTATAAGCTTCCTGACCTATTTGGGTAGTCAATAACCATGCCTCCAGAAAATTTGGTTCGCATGACAAAACCCAAAATCAGCTCTCTCTGAACAAGATTTTTAGGATAGATCTGAAGTACTGCTCTTGCTCCCCTTCCCAAACATCTATACAAGGAACTGAAGAAGGCTTGCAGAGTTATGAGCAAAAATTTGTACTACTTAGATAGCTAGGAGGAGTATGAAACTATTCTACGGTAATGATATCATAAATGGATCTTGGGAAGATTAATATGCACAATTTACCAACTAATAATAAGAATGAATTTTTCTACTTCAATCTTATCCGAGGCTCATGAAAAGATTTGTAAACATTGCACAACCACTGCTTAGGCAAAATTACGTATATCAAAACTGATAAGCACTATGCCTTAAGAGGCTATACAAATCAGTGTGTACTAATAATCCACCAAAAACCATCTAAAGGTAATTCATACATGAACCAAATTGAAGTCATAATTAGAGAATGTTTGTAAGATGATAAGATTATGAAGACTATGGCAAGACGTGCCTCTTGAAACTTGAAAGTATTGCACATACCAATTATTTCATATCAAAACCACAAAATTGATTGTGAAAAAATAGTAGATAAAATTTCACACATAATTCTAAATTGTCAAGGCTCCCTTGATAATGATTCACGACTGCTCTGCCTTCTACATAATATTGGTGATTTTAGATGGGTTGGTGGTGGCTGCAGAACAATGAAAAGGAAATAAAAAGTATATGGTCACTTAGTTGATTGGGATGTCAAAAGATCAATAACCTAATGTACACTTTAATACGCTGAAAGGAAATAAAATGAAAAACAGACATCACAACAACACAACAAATTATAATTATGGTAAACCTCAACTATAAGTTCATGTTACTGTAAGTGGTTGGTGATGGGAATGTAGTATCTTTTATAGTTCAGCCTAACTATACAACAAAAGGGCTTTCAATTGGGGAAAAAGAATCAACGGACACAAAATAGAATTGACAACATAATTCAAGAGGTTTGTAGAATAGAATGGAAATAGGAATTCAATAGCACCTCAACTACAAATTTCATATTTATGTGCCAACAAGTCAAGGGAAATATTCATTATGTTTCAAATCAGTAATTATGTCAAAATAAGGAGGTTCTAATTAAATAACAGAAGAAACTGATGTAAGCAAGCAGGGGATAGATGAGAACTGATATAAGAAGGCGGGGGATAGATGAGCATTGGTCAAGTAAAGCTAACTAAGAAGTAAAAGAGAAGGGGAGAGAGCGAAAAACCTTTCATATGCTTGCAAAATGTCCACCATCAAAGGTCGATTGCGGAGATCATACTCAAAACAACTATTGGAAAGCTTTTCAATATCAGTGGGGAGGCCAACAGGAAGTTGTGGCTTTTCTGGGTTTATCACTACTGAACGATATATATATCTTGGACTAGTTTACCAAATCATAGTTGAACACTAGTCAACATCTCAATAATGCTGCATCCAAATCTCCTAGCATCAGTCTCACAAGTTATTGGGCCTCTAACTCAGATTCCCACCATTCTGGAGCCATGTAATTTGGAGTTCCAAGCGTTAATTCTAGATCTGATTTAGATCGTTCAACTCCAAGGAGATGATGTGGTATCCCAATGTCTCTTAGGAACACCTCGACATGTTTCTTCAAAAGAAAATTAGTTGGCTTAAGGTTTAGAACAAGAATATTCATTGAATGTTCCCAAATGATCCTGTAGTGACAACTCGCTCTGCCATATAACTGATGGCCTGCAGAAAAATAATAGTAATAAAGTTTCAATTGAAGACAATGTAACACTTATCAATGTAGGAAGCCGAGTTAAGGATGGCATGGATCAACTATACATTCTGCATTTTCTTTATTTATATTAATGAGAATTTTATTTTGATAATTGATTTTGAGATCCTAATAGTACACACTTTATAATTAGTGTATAAGGAAAAAACAAATGCATCTTCACTAACAGGAAACTCAATGAACAAATCATTCCACATTCAGGAAAGATCGAAAAAAGAGAGTCATACCCCAAGGGGTCTGACGTACGTAGCCTACTCTGACTTAAGTATCAGTAGTTGATTCCATAACTCGAACCGGACCTAAGGTCAAAAACAACTTTATCATTGCTAAAAAGCTCCTCTTTGGGCAGTATAACTAACATCATAAAAATTAGTCGTGCTTTGCGCGATAATATAAGAAATCAAAATATGTCAGCTAATGTTTTAATTTTAATTTTAAAAAGATAGATAGTTAATATATATTATATTTCAACCTAAGCACCTGAAAGTGAAAGTGAGTAAAATTTTCTGCAACTTTAAATCAAATTACTCTTCCACTTATAATAAGGAGAAGTGGTGATTATAAAGTAGAGCTATTTATATACATGCATACTATTTAATAAATAAGAATACTGCAGGTAATAGCTTTTTAAAAATTTTAAATTCCAAAATATATACAACACCTAACTAATGAAAGACTTCTTACATGCATAACATGAGTCCTTTATTACTCCAGATAATACTTATATAAATATATCATTTTTAAAAAAAAGAACAGGGTAAATATCCCCCGATTGACTCTTAAAAGCACAAATTTTCTTAAGAAAGAATAGACGTCTCTATTTTTTGTAGTGACGTAAACATGCTCAGGAGCAACAATCTAAAACTATAATTCTCATGCCCTATACGATGAGACTACAAATAATAGATTCACTCCAGCATTTCAGTGGCACGTCGTTGCATAGAGCTTCCACATGACACATCCACTTGCACTTTCTTTGTTAACTAAAATTAGTACCATAAATAAATTTGTGATAACTTAATGCGGATCTTCAATTGAAACCCCTAAATTTGAATAAACATAATCATAAACTTTATAGCTCCACATACAAAATCCACATATCCTCAGTATCAATCTCTATAAAGTAGACTGTCAAAATGACCATCTTTCTCATCGAAAGGTTCATTTCATGGCATTTCAGTATTTGGTAGTCTTAAGCAAACTTGTATGTCTTTAGACCAAGTTAAGGTTCTAACATTAAATAATCATCCTTCTCATTTGAAGGTTTATTTCATGGCATTTTAGTATTTAGTAGTCTAAAGAAAACTTGTATGTCTTAGACCAAGTTAAGGTTCTAACATTTAAGATCCATATGCTAGTTCATTTTAAGAACTCATACATATAAATCTATTAAATTTTAAGGTATCACCATATGTATAATAACCAAATATTGAGTAATTAAATTTACACTTGAATCAACAACGAATGTTAGTACACTGAGACTAAAAGTTGCTAAAGATGGGCAGATGATGTTGTCCAACTATGTCAAAGAATTAATACCTAGTACATTGGCAGTTGTTGATATTTCTCTAGAAGCATCAATTTTGAAGTGTCACATAACAATGATATTAGAAAAATTGTCATGTCTCACTATTTAGACAAATAAAAAACATTAAGTGCGCAACTTTAATGCGACAACCAACCTGAATTCAAAAATATGTACATTTACTGTTATGACCAACCCAAAATCAAGCAGAAACATTCGAACACCCTACTCTTCTAAAGATTTTGATTCTAAGCCGAGGAAAATCGATTTAATCCCCAGGATGATGAAAGAGGGAAAAAATATAAATAGAAATACATACAAATCAACCAAATGTGAAGTATCATACCGTCCTCAGGCCCATAGCTTTTTCATGGATGGCTCAATTGCTCTCCTCTATGATTTCTTATCTATAATAATGTAAGGTGAAAGAAAATCAATTACAATAGTTAAGTAACTGTCCAGTGATATGTGAGGAATAAATTAATACAAGAATAACTTTGAGGTAGTTCTAATTTTTCAAATATATAGGTTATCCAATTAGAATTCTTTTTCCTCCCAAAGAGTAGTAGCAAGTTCTTTCCAAACCTGTCAAAAGAGTGTAAAGTCTTTTCGGTTTTGACTTTCTAGGCAAACACCAGAAGTTGAATGACCACTATATCGAGAATCAAACAGGTATTTTTTTTCATTTACAATTTCTCTTTATCTCAGTTACTTTATTACAGAACATATACTTAGAAGCCCACCATAATTTAGAGTAAGAAGAAGAAGAGATGGAGGCTTTTCAGTCTTCTTGGAGACATAAAGTTAAATATAGAAGTTACTTTTCAGTTTTTCCTATTGAAAGAAGTGTTTTTTTTTTTCCTATATTAATGTTGCTTTTCTTCTAGCAACACCACTTTGAAGGTGTTTTAAACCAATTATATCATAGGTCGTCTACCATTCTAATAGGAACTAGAAAAAAACTTTCAAAATCCAATATAAACTATTTTTTTAGGAAAAAAGAGCTAAAAAAAGAAACCTTCAAGAGTCTCTCCTTTTACTGCAGGTTGTTATAGATTAGTGATGAATATTATAGCAATGGAAATGGAACTTGCAAGAAAGAGGTTATAGTTCCAAGCCTTTGTTTCGGAACTGTTTTGTCAACAAAGACGACATTTCTATTCGGTCATGTTCAATATATCTTTCAATATCATCTATTAAAAGTGTAGAAGCTTAGGAACTATAGATATAAATAACCATCATTGACTGGACACTCGAAAATATCCCGAAGCACTTTTGTAGCAATTTATCCAGTCTTGTCTTAAACACTTGCTTGTTTGCTCAATTGTATTCTTTGGATATGTAAGGCAACTCGACTTGTCATTTTTGCTCATACGGGTAGATTAAAAAAGTCAGAAGAAAGCACTAGTCAATAAGTTAGGCCGCAACAATCTTAAACACAGATGTACAAAATTAGCTCCATTTGCTTAGTCTTAATACCCAAAGTCTTCTTGAAAGCTATTCCCCCAAAATGATTAAAGAAACTGAAAACACAGAGGAACTATACAGTTGGAGATATAAACATGGTGACATACAAAGCCTTTAATATGCCAACATATATTGAATAAGATTATATCTACATGAAATACCTGTTCTAAAATAAACTATCTTCTTCTTTTCTTAAATTATTACAAATATGCAGTCATAATCTCTAATATTTGTTTGTCTATATTTGAATGTTGTTCTTGGTGCAAAAAAGTTGCTAATATATATAGGCTAAAATCAACAGAATATTTTGCATGTACACAAATTACCGGTAGCAAAGGAAAAAAACAGAAGTTATGTAATACTCCAAAACTTTCCTAGACCAAACTCAGACTTTGCATGAAAAACCTAAAAGAACTAGAAAATTTTGTTGTCACAAAACAAGTCATGGCATGACTCGTCCAGTGACTAGATGATTCATGGTCAGACTCGTGGCTTGAAATAGGGGATTTTCGTCCAAGACCCCAGGGGTGATGACCCACCTGACAACTCATTGGGTCAAGTAATGAGTCATTGTGAAGAGTCGTCGAGTGACGGTTCATAGTGCATGTTTCAGTGGCAATGACGGACACGATGAGTCGTTAGGTCAAGAAATGACTCATTGTGATGATTGTCGGAAGGATCCTGGTAAGACTTAGACCCGAGGTCGTGCTGACGATGAAAGGAGGGGAAGAGTTGTTAGGTCAAGTAATGACTCGTTGTGACTCAGTTGTGGGGGTTAGAGGAGAAAATTGTGGTTTAGTGACAATGGAAGACATCGCGAGTCATTAGGTCTCCCGACGACTCGTGAAGTCAATCCTTATCCATGCGAGGGAATGTTGGGGATTTTCCATGCGTGACCACGACTTGGCAGCACGAGTCGTTCCCAATCCCATGACTCGTGGAGTGCCTCATGGGGACTGGCAACAGTTGTTTTTCCTACGATGCTCCAAGGGTGTTTTCATAAATTCCAGCTATTTTTATCCCTAGACTACGTCATTTTGGGCACGTTTTAGAGAGAATTAAAAGGTAATCGACTAAGTCCCTCTCATTCCACTCACCCACAATCTTAGAGCACATAAATTCCTGTCAGGCATCTCAGAGCTAACTAGGGCTTCCTCAGTTCTTCAGATTTTTTCAGGCTTCTCTCAAGAACTCTACACCAGGTATGTGAGAATTTAGTAAGGGAATTGTCCTTCCCTTATGCCCAAAAATCTATCTAAATTCTCTTATAAGTTCTAGTCCCTGAGTTTTCGAATGTGAATGAATTTTCAACTAGATTCTGTCTATATTGTGTGTAATATTGTTCATGTTAATTGTTACTAAAATTCCATTATCTAGCTATCATGTTGATACTTGTTCTTGTAAAAATGGTTTTATCCTTAGCTTTGGAATGCAGTAAATTAGAGTCTTGCATATTTGATTAGTTATTCATGTTGCTTGATTCTATTAGTATTGGGATTCCCATGTTGTTAATATCAGTTGATTATCTTAGTCAATCATGCTAGTCCAGTTTTAGTCAGAATACTAGTCTACTTTGTATTTGCAGAAATGTCAGCTGATCAGTCTGACTATAGTCTTTTCTCAAGGTGTCAGTAGTGCCTCCTAGATTTCAGTTATTAGAATTAGTTATCAGTTATCAGATATTAGTTGGTTCTTTAGACGGTTACGATGCTTTCAGATAAGCAACTCTGTCCAGTCTTAGAACACCAGTTACAAAACCCGGTCCGATAAGACTCTTAGGGTACTTCCAAATAAGTATCCCTGACTTAGTCTTGGACCCAGTTTCGAGCTATTAGCTTAGTAGTCAAACTAGGATATCCAGTGGGAGTAGGACTTAGCACCGAGCGGACTGGAGTTCCAGCGCACCCACGTTCCCAGAACTACGTTGCCACCATATGTTATTTTATTGGCCCTATGGCCCCAGACTTGTGATCACCCAGCTCATGCCTTTATACCCTGGCAAGGTATACTGGGTCCTATCGACGGGGCGTATACATCGAACTCCACGTCTAGCTCACGTGGTTGTATGTTGGTCATAGAATCTCCCACTAGTTAGTACCGTTCAGTTTAGCTCAGCTCAGTATAGTTTTAATTTGGCTTAGTTCAGTTCAGTAAAGTTAGCTCAGATAAGAATCTCAAATTCAGGACATGTCTATGATCATCAGTTAGGGTCATTATTGACCATAATAGTTATATTTCAGTTTGTTCAGTTTTCAGTATTTCAGCTGGTCAATTCATGTCATCTCAGTTTAGTTACTTGTTCTTCATGTTTATATTATCTCTCACTTACTCAGTACATTCAAAGTATTGATGCATACCTTCTATGATGTATCATATCATGATACAGGCGCAGGTTCTCAGCCTCAACATCGTTAGTAGATTCCTTCAGGTATCAGCAGCAGCAGTGGTGAGTCCTCATCTTTCAAGGACGATATTTTATTTTTTAGTTATTTTCTTTCAGTTAGACTTTAGAGTTAGCCGGGGGCTTGTCCCAGCAACTCATCATTGGTAGATGGCTTTCAGGCATAGATTTAGATCATCAGTATTGTTTATTTTCTTTTAGATGTATTGACTCTTGTCAATTCAGTTTTCTTAAATGATTTATCTATTTAAAGCTTCCGCATACATTTACCCAGATTACCAGTGTTATGATAGACCATGAGTTGACTTGGGGTTACTTGTGACTCCAAGTACCAAGTGACTCCAAGTACTATGTATCGTCCAGGTTATAGACTTGGGTCGTGACAAACTTGATATCAAAGAACTAGGTTTAGAGTATCCTAGGATGTCTAAAAGCCGCATCAAGTAGAGTCCTTTTCCTGGTTGTGAAGCGCGCCACACTTATGACGGGGAGGCTACAAGACGTTACTAGGAAAACTCCCTTTTGTTCATACTCCTTATCGTGTGATGAAGTTCAATTCCAGAAACTTTCTCCTAACTCGTGCTCTATTTTGTTTTAGTGAAACTATGCCTCCAAGACGCGGAAATGGAAGAAGGGCTGGCAACGCTAACTGACCTGCCCCACCAGCTCCAGCAGCCCCTCAGGACGACCAAGTGTCCTCAGCAGAGTTCAGAGCGACAATCTAACTGCTACCTCAGATAGTAACGAACTAAGTGAACTAGCAGGTGGTTCCAGTAAACTCAAATGGGTCAGCAGCAGCTGCTAGAGTTCGGGACTTCACCCGAATGAATCCTCCAGCCTTTCATGAATCCAAGGTGGGAGAGGACCCACAAGAGTTTTTGGATGAGGTACGAAAGATCACCCAGATTATGGGTGTTAGTTCTGCTGAGAGTGTTGATCTGGGCTGCCTACCAGTTGAAAGGGGTGGCACAGATCTGATACGATCAGTGGAAAGAAGGGAGACCAACAGGGGCAGAACCGGTGGAGTGGGAAGAGTTCACCATAACATTCTTAGATAGATTCTTCTCCCAGGAGTTAAGGGAGGCTAAGGTTGTAGAGTTCATGAATTTGAAGCAGGGCAACAGGACGGTGGAGGAATATACACTGGAGTTCACGCAGTTATCAAGATATGCTCCGGAGATGGTAGCCTAGCCAAGGGCTTACATGCTTAAGTTCATCAACGGAGTACCAAACCTGGTACTTAAAGAGTGCAGTACTGTGATTCTCATAAAAGATATTGAACTCTCCAGCCTCTTCGTTCATGCCCAACAGATTAAGGTTGAAAATTTAAAAGATATGGAGCAGGAGAATAAGCGGGCTAGGACTGGCCAATCAGATTATAGCCACCAGAGGTCTAGCGGTAGTATCCGCCCACAGTAGTAGCACCAGCAGGAAAGGACTCCAACATCCACTTCAGCCAGTGCCCTTACTTTTCGGTCTTGCAAGGATCGAAGGATGGAGCATCTGGCTCACAGTCCCAAAGTCATAGTGCCAACAACCATTATCCAGCTTGTCTTAAGTGTGGAAAGAATCATCTAGGTGAATGCCTCCAGGGTAAAGAGGGTTTCTTTGGGTGTGGACAACTAGGTCATCGGCTAAGAGAATGTCTGTCAGCAGGACAAGGGAGGTCACAATCTACCACTTCAGTAGCTCTAGCAGGCCGACCAACTCAGCAAGCCAACACTTCAGGTACAGATGGCGGTTAGCGCCAAAACTGCTTTTATGCTTTGTCCTCTCGTCAGGATCAGCAGAGCTCACCTGACGTGGTCACTGGTATGTTACGTCTCTTCCACCTAGATGTGTATGACCTACTAGATCCAGGAGCCGCACTATAGTTCATGACTCCCTATTTATCTTTCTAGTTTGAAATCAGTCCAGAAGTCCTCTCAAAACCATTCTAGTCTCTACCCCAATTGGCGAGTAAGTTAGAGCCAACTGGGTGTATAGAAACTGCCCAGCCTCAGTATTGAATAAGGTCATTCCAGCTGATGTAATGGAGTTAGACATGGTTGATTTTGATCTCATTCTTGGCATGGATTGGTTACACTCCGGTTATGCCTCAATCGATTGGAGAACTAGAGTCGTCAAATTTTAGTTTCCTAATGAGCCAGTTTTAGAGTGGATAGGCAATAGTTCAGCGCCTAAGGCTCGGTTTATTTCCTACCTTAAGGCAAGGAAGCTTATTACTAAAGGTTGCATTAATCATCTATTTCAGGTCAAAGATTCCAGCTCTGAGACCCCAACTATCTAGTCTATTCAAGTTGTCAGCGAGTTCCCTGACGTTTTTCCCAAATATCTTCCCAGAGTCCCCCTCGAGCGGGAAATAGACTTCGGCATAGACCTTCTTCCAGACACCCAACCCATCCCCATCCCTCCTACAGAATAGCTCCAGCTAAGCTTAAGGAGTTGAATGAGTAGCTAAAAAGACCTTCTTGATAAAGGATTCATCAGGCCCAGCATCTCTCCATGGGGTTCTCAAGTATTATTCGTGCGAAAGAAAGAACGTACTCTCAAAATGTGTATCGATTACCGTCAATTGAACAAAGTTATAGTTAAGAACATGTATCCCCTACCCAGGATTGACGACTTGTTCGATCAGCTTCAGGGAGCCATTTTTTTCTCCAAGGTAGATCTTAGGTCGGGGTATTATTAGCTTAGGGTCAGAGAATGTGACATATTGAAAATAGCCTTCAGAACTCGGTATGGTCACTATGAATTCGTGGTTATTTCCTTTGGACTAACCAATACCCCTGCAACTTTCATGGACCTGATGAACAGGGTTTTAAAGTAGTATCTAGACATGTTCGTCATTGTATTCATTGATGAAATTCTGGTATACTCCAGAAACAAGGAAGAACATGCTAACCATCTGAGGATAGTGCTGCAAACGCTTAGAGACCGCCAGTTATTCGCTAAATTCAGCAAATGCGAATTCTAGTTGAAGTCTGTGACTTTTCTTGGTCATGTGGTCTCGAGTAAGGGTATTCAGGTAGATCCTCAAAAGATAGCAGCAGTGAAAGACTGGCCAAGACCTACTTCCCCAACCGATATCAAAAGTTTCTTAGGTCTAGCCGGTTATTACCGATGATATGTAGAAGGAATTTCCTCTATTGCATCTCCTCTAACTAAGTTGACTCAGAAAAAGGTGAAGTTTCAGTGGTCAAATGCGTGTGAGAAGAGTTTCCAGGATTTGAAGACCCGACTCACTACTGCTCTAGTTTTAACCTAACTGGAAGGAACAGATGGGTTCGTAGTATATTTTGACGCTTCCAGAGTAGGATTCAATTGCATTCTGATGCAGCGGGGTTTGGTGATAGCTTACACCTCCATACAACTCAAGGTTCATGAAAAGAACTATCCGACTCATGACCTTGAGTTGGCAGCAGTGGTGTTTCCGTTGAAAATATGGAGGCACTATCTTTATGGAGCTCACGTGGATGTTATCACCGACCACAAGAGCCTTCAGTATGTGTTCAGTTAGAAAGACTTGAACCTTTGTCAGAGAAGGTGGTTGGAGATATTAAAGGATTACAATATAAGTGTGCTATACCACCCGAGAAAGGCCAATTTGGTGGCTGATGCCCTAAGCAGGATGTCTATGGGGAGAATGTCTCATGTCGAAGAGAACATAAAAGAATTGGAAAAGGAAATTCACATGTTAGCTCGGTTGGGAGTGTAGTTGGTTGATTCAGCTGAGGGCGGAGTAGTAATGCAATGTGGGTCAGATTCCTTGTTAGTTGTTGAAGTTAAGTCAAGGCAGGATGAAGATCCCATACCGCTTAAGCTAAAAGAAGGAGTTCTCAGAAAGGAAGTGGAGGCTTTCTCTAAAGGGGGAGATGGTGTGCTCCGTTATCAGGGCAGACTATGTGTATCGGATGTAGGTGACTTGAGACAACAGATACTGACAGAAGCACACAGTTCGAGACATTCTATCCACCCAAGTGCCACTAAGATTGTAATACCCCGAAAGTGCCTAAGATTAAATATGGGATAAAAAATGATAGTTGGCTAAAAACTGGGGAAAAGAGTGCAGGACGGACGATGTAACGACTCGTGGTTGGGAACCATGAGTCATTATTAGTAGTTGTGGTTGGTATGTGACACTGGCAGTTGGGGATGCCACGAGTCATCCTACGACCCGTGGTAGGATGTAATGACCCATGGTAGCTAGTCGTTGTTGGAGTTCTAGATTTCCAGTGGACTTAACGGATGGATACCACGACTCGTTGGAAGCAACCACGAGTCGTGGTGAGACTCGTTGTGAGGGAAGTTCAGAAGCTTCAGGGGGCAACTAACGATTGATACAATGACCTATTTGAAGGAACCACGAATTTTCCTGTCGAGTTGTGTTATGAATCCAAAGTTAAGTTCTGGGCAGTACATACGACGGATCGTACCACGAGTCGTTGTCGCCTCCAACGACTCGTAGGTACGTCTGTGGGATCGACCAGTGCAGGTTTTCAGGGTGATTTCATTAAGGGTATTTTCATCCTTCCTATGCTCTAGGGCCCTAAACTACATCGTTTTATGTTATTTTCCGGGCATGTTAAGATAGGTTAAGTCCCCCTGGCATAGTCATTTCCATGCATGCAAAATTAGGAAGAATTAAGAGCGATCAAGCCAATTCTCAAGCTCTCCTTCATCAATTCTCCGTTGGGCTTTCAAAGAACTTTGAAATCTGATCTTACCCTAGGTATGTAGGGTTACAAATGGGTGTTCGCATTCACACCCATGCCCAATCTCTATTTATTTATGAAAAACTTATCAAAAATCTCATGGGGTTTTAACTCAAATATTGTGGAATTTTAATGATTTACTAATGGGTTGTTCTAAATTGTGATTTACGTCATATTTTATGAATTTTGGTAAGATTTTACAACTATTTTGATTATAAAATTTTTGATTTCGATTCCTATTAAATTACGCCTAATTATGTATGATATATGATGAATCGGGTTATCGATCTTTACTTAAAGTGTTGATATTTACAAACCCATCATGATTTATGATTTGAAATATGGATTTATTCAAATACCCATTATGATTTGATGATTTTCAAGTATGCATGAAACCTACGATTATGAATTATGTTTTGGCCGACTCATGGGCCTTATGTCATGGCTAGTTCCCGTATGTACAAGTATGTTCATGACTATTATGATTTAACTAGCCCATGAATTTATGCATATTATACTATGAGCACTATATATGTTTTGGGAGTAGTATTTAACACCGAGTAGGTTTGGGGCTTAGCAGCTGCCCCGGATCTCATAAACTACGTGCCACCATAGGATATGTTCAGACCTCCCTTGTGACTGTCCCTGGCCCAAATGGCCCTCTTCATGGTGATATCACACTTTCATGGTTCTACCCTTGGCAAGGTACAAACACCCTCCCGACTAGGGTTACAAGTTGGGCTCCATGTGTGCTCATATGAGGTATGTTGGTTAAGAGAATCTCCCACTATTCCTCATGATTTATGCATGTTTATGATTATGTATATTCTCTCAAGTTATGTTAAATAAAGCTTTTCTCTTATGATCATGATTACGATTATATTACGAATGTTTTGAAAACCTTGAGCCTTATGTTATGTTATGTTACGATATTTATGATATGAGCATGATGTCCTACTCTTTTGATGTTTTATGAGTTTTTACATATTTTAAATGTCCGTTTTGCTTACCTTGCATAATCGGTACATTCCACGTACTGACCGCATACTTTCTATGTTGTATCATTTCATGATACAGGACCCGCCTCTTAGGCTCATCTCCATCCTTAGTCCATCCCGGAGTTGTTTTTAGCTTTATTGGTGAGTCCTCATGTTTCGAGGTCCATATGATTAGTCATGTATGATGTTCTTCGTTTTAGTTTTTGCCGGGTTAGTTGGGGATGTTGTCTCATCAACCCATCTTATACAGTAGAGGCTTTCAGACAGTATGTCGTACTTAGCTTATGTGTATG
>JACEIK010006165.1:71682-95680 GCA_018107945.1 Datura stramonium | reverse complement strand
TGCTTCAACTCGCATGTCATTTTCTTATAATCGAGAAATATCTCGAGTGCAATGGTGCACGATTGAAAACTCGATGTATAATGGGTCCATCTCTCTACTTCTCCACTTAAACGCTTGGCTTTTGTTTTCGGTAGACTTTGAGCACGTGACACATGTTTAATTCACACATTTCCCTTCTTATGACTAGACCAAAGCCTTGGGGAAACCTCACATGTCATTTTTGAGAGTACAGTTGCACCTTTATAAGAGAACTGATGGAATTATTTTTTTCCTTTTAGTAGAATAAACAAATGCATTGGAGCTTTCTCGAGACTTTATGGGGATTTCATAATTGCTGTCAATTTAACATATAGAGTTCAATAAATATTTTTTCGGAGACTAAAAGTGTTAGCTTTTAGCAAACTTAAAAGGATAAAACTCTTAAGTGTATACTTAAGAGACTATTTTGAACCTATCCTCAAACATAAGGAATCATTTTTTTAACTTATGAAAAACTTAAAGGATTAAAATTGTTAAGTATATTAGAAGTGACTATTTTGAACCTACGCTCAAACATAAGGGACCATTTTTTGTTATTTTTTCTAAAATCCTATTTAGTAAGTATTGATAATGTTACCTTTTGAATTTCATAATTGCTGTCAATTTAATATATAGAGTTCAATAAATATTTTTTCGGAGACTAAAAGTGCTAGCTTAGCAAACTTAAAGGATAAAACTCTATGTATACTTAAGAGACTATTTTGAACCTATCCTCAAAACATAAGGAATCATTTTTTTAACTTATGAAAACTTAAAGGATTAAAATTGTTAAGTATATTGAAGTGACTATTTGAACCTACGCTCAAACATAAGGGACCATTTTTTGTTATTTTTTCTAAAATCCTATTTAGTAAGTATTGATAATGTTATCTTTTGAGACATTTTATGTTTCATTATACTTTTTTCATATATTTCAAGTTAATTCTTTCCTCCGAGAAGAGCCAAAGAGCAGAAGGGATTTTGGGGTGCAATTTTATCTCAAAATTTTTCGCTGAGATTGAAAAAGGGGACTTACATCCGCAATCAACATGCCAATCAAATGGTAAAGATTTTGAATTTCACTAAAAACATAACGTTATTTATAGATTTTGGTGTGTATGTTTATATTTGTGTGCAATTTGTAACTTTGTGTGTTTCTAGGGTTTTGCACTGGCTGCCAAATGCACACCAATCAATAGTCAAATACTTTTACTAAGTATCTCAATGTGTTGAGAGCTTTAATGGTATTAAAGAAGGAGCGTGGAAAGCTACTCTTACCTTTTATAAACCCATACTCAAAGGTATTTCATTGCTTAACGAACTATAAAGGGATGTTCTTTTTTCTTTCTTTGGATTCATTAAAATTAGTATCCTTTGCATTTTCTTGTTTATACCGTGATTTGCTATATGAACATCAGTCTATGAGTTCAAACTCAAAGAGAACATCTCGCTTATTTATTTTTCCAAACATCCCACTTATGGGATTTCACTAGGTATGTTGTTGTTGCACTTGTGATTAGCTATGTGTTGCTATCTTTTTTTTTATCTCAATTCATTAAAAGATTGGATTTTTAGGAAGGTTTCCTCTTATGTAAGGTAAACTATTAATAAGTTAAAGTAATAATGGAATGATTTTGGTCAATAATAGACAAAAATGGTGGAGGATCTGCTTAGCCGACCTAACTTTTGCATAGTTAACTGATTAATGGTCCTCTTTCGTAAGGTAGGCTTTCAAAAGACCTGTAAACTCACGAGAAATGGGTTGTTGGGGGTAGGAAGTATTTGAACATTTACATGGTATAGGACTAAAAACGATGAGCTAGGGCAAGGATGTGAAGATTACTAGATAAAACATTAAAAAAGAATAGTTAGGACTCCCATCAGTTGCTGACTGCCTCTAGTGAGGCCGAAAAAGTTGCATGTCTTTGGTCTTTGAGAAAAAACCTGAATTTTCTAGGCTATATAATGGATGCACACGTACACATGTATGTTAGTCATCAAGGTTCTAAAACATATTTTTCTTTGCTAAATGAGCTCTTGAAGAGGCTAAACTAAACAATTGATATTTCACTTTACCGTATTCTTTTTTTCGCTTTCAGTTAATATATTTGTCATTCATGCTTATAATTACTATCTTGGACCAAACATATATATTTGCGATTTGCCTCTAAAAGCCCCAACGGACCTTAGCGCTTTTCTTCCCTGATAACATTGGTTAGACTTGACAATGTATCTGTGGTGCACACATGAAACCTGCTTCAACTCGGAATGTCATTTTCTTATAATTGAGAATCTCTCGAGAGTA
Organism: Datura stramonium; assembly: GCA_018107945.1. NCBI lineage: Eukaryota > Viridiplantae > Streptophyta > Magnoliopsida > Solanales > Solanaceae > Datura > Datura stramonium. Next base: position 93,357 of record JACEIK010006165.1, on the reverse strand, counting down.
GTGGTGCACCATTGAAAATTCGATGTATAATGGGTCTGTCCATCTACTTTTCCACTTAAATGCTTGTCTTTTGTTTGCGGCAAGCTTTGAGCCCATGGCTTACGTCTAGCTCACACATCACGTATTGCCTTCTTACAACCAAGCCAAAGCCCTAAGGCAACCTTTGCATGTCCATTTTGTGAATAACTTGCACCTTTATAGGAGAATCGATGATGTTTTATTGTTCTCTTGGTAGAAATGCTGTATGCATCGTAGTTTCTGAGATCTTTGGGGATTTCGCTTCAAGAACAGCCCAACAAGCATTATATGGTAATTAGAGGGCAACGGTTGATCATGGAAGCAGAGTCATCAATCCGTGATCGATAATGGAGAGGTTGCAGTCTTACAAAACAAAGGGTGCACTTAATTTGAGGTTTGTATATATCGAGATCTACATATAATTGTTCTTAAGTGGCAGGAGGATGATTAACTTATCTAGCACCCACAGTCTTGGATTTATAAAATTTAAGCGTCTATGTAAGGCTATTATTTGGATTTATCGTGCTTCAATGTTTTGTGAAGATAGAAAAACTTCAAGATGATTAATTACTGAACAAACTACATGTTAGTTCCTCTAATCATAAATCAAATATAAATAAAGCTTCAATTCTTATAGAGTTGTGTCACCCAGTTTGCGGCCATTGGCCAACTATACTTTTTAAAATGGGACTCATTCATTTGAACTGAGCAAGCTTGTTCTTGCAATACCAAAAGCAATATAGTGAACCATTACAAAACAAGTATACTGAGAAACACCAGTGTCTACTCTAAAAACATAAGAAATAAACTATTACAACTGAACTTAGCTTGTTCACATTTCTACATTTGATAAAAACATGAATTTAAAACTAAGGTGTTATTCTTAGTACTTACTGAATCTTCTAAAGAAATCTCTCGGGACAATGATTTTATAAGGTCTTTACATTCTTATTCTTGTGTTGAAATATCCTCCAATTCCTTTCTTTCCATATATGGTAGACACAACACGCCGTAAATCCATTCAAAATATGAGTGCAGTAACTTGTTTTCCTTTTGTATTACTTCCGATCCATACCAACTTTCTCCATGTTGTTGTCTATCTGGCACATCCTTTGCCAGATTATTAGTTTACTCCACGACTAACAGGAGGAAGGTACCAGCAACGGATGCGGAAGTGATTCAATCCACAGATATAACACAACTCCGACTAATGTCAATTCCCATCCGCCAGCCTCTTCCAGCCTTAGTATTAACCTCTCAAGAGCAGCTATTTTAAATTAAAGATCTATTTTTCAGCCCTATAGTTTGTTGCACACCAGCCTTCTCCAGGAGACTTTCAAAGTTTCCAAGCAAAGATAGGTAGATAGTCTTAATAGAACATGAACTCATAGCTTGGGATTGATGAAAATACATACCTGCTTCCCCAATGAACTTCTTGGCTTTGATTACTTTCTGAATGAACCAGGAGGCTTGTTTAGGCTCCACATCCCATACTTCTTTATCTTTGATATAGTAATTGCGTACCCATTTCACCCATAACTTACCCTTCTTTGGGCCGCATTCCATAATGCTTTTATAGAAGCTTCTCTTATTCCATGTAGTAATATTGAGAATGTTCACACCACCAACAATTCTTGGGCTACATAACTTTTCCTAGGAACCCAGGGCTCCTCTTGGATATGTAAGAACTACCAGACCATAGAAAGCTCCTTAAGCATATACAGCTTCTCAATCATCTTGACACCTTATTGGAAAATAAAAAATAGTTGGGACCACATATTTGAATTAAGAACAATACACTTCTGATAAGTTGTGTCCTCCCAACATAAGAGAGGAATTTAGTTATCCTGCTAGAAATTCTGCCCATCATCTTCTCTATAAGTGGTTGACACTATACAGTTGATAGCCTCCTAAAAGGTACTCCAGATACTTGAAAGGGAGGCTGCCTTTACTAAATCCCAACATAGCCAAAATGCTTTGCTATACATCATCGATCATCTTTAACATCACCAAACAAAGTAAATGGAACTTTTGACATATTGGCAGTCATACCAGATGCCCAGAGAACAATTGAAAACTATGAAGTTGAGTCACGGAGTCAAGATTACCCTTGCAAAATAAAAGAAGATCATCAATAAAAGCAAGTTGAATGATCTTCAACTTGGCACATCTAGGGTGCGCTCTAACTTTATCTTAACCCAGTGTCTTCAGCAACCTACTGAGGTATTCCATGACTAATACAAACATATAGGATGACATTGGATCCTCGTCTTAGTTCCTTCTTAGCTTCAAAAGGAATGGAAGGTTTCCCATTTATGACCACAAAATATGACACGCTTCGAGACAGACATGACCGATTGCACAAATGCACTAGGAAAATTCAAACCATACATTACTTGCTCCATAAATGGCAATTCTATAGAGTCGTAAGCTTTTTGCATGTCCATCTATAGCATACACCTAGGTGAGATACCAGGCCTTCCATAAACTTTAACTAACTCATGACTAAGGATGATATTATCATTAATAAGTCTCCAAGGCACAAAGCAGCTTAACTAGGATCAACCAAATAATTCATAACATCATGTAGTCTCTGGTAATCGATTTATAGATGATTTTTATAGAGTGGTGCAACAAGAAATGGCTCCAAAGTCTCTGATAGTGGATGGATTTTTCACCTTGGCATTAGTGTTATTGAAGTAAAATGGCAGGTTTGTACGCTCTGAGGTCTTAAAGAAGTCTACAACAACATTCAACTACCCCCTCACCAATTGTGGCCAAGTCTTCCTAAGAAAATATGCATTAAAACCATCACAACCCAGAGTTTTACCTTCATCAAATATCAATCATTGCTTTATGAATCTCCTATTCAAGGATATGCTTAATGAGTCATAAACGTTTGTTGTCTAGTCAGGAATTTCCCTAGCCATAGTATTCTAGGATTAAATAACAGGCAGTTTGGAAAGCGAGTGTTCCCAATAATGTCTCCTATAAAATTGAATTACTTCATATTCAATATCATAGTTAGTGTGAAAATAGGTTGCAATCTCAATCAAGTAGCAAGATTTGTTTCTCGATTCTCGTTTCTGTTTTTCATGCTAGCATAGAAATACCATGAATTGGAATCACCAACTTGCAACCAGTGCATTCTTTGACTTTTGCTCGAGGATGCTTCCTTCAAACCCATTTATCCACCTCCATTTTTGTCAGATTTTCCTTCTTCAAACATGACTTGGGTCGTTGTAGGCTCTCTATGATATCTTGCAATTTATCTAGTTGTTCCCTAACTCGTATCCTTCTACAATACCAAAGGACTCCTCCTTATTCAGCTCCATTACATTTTTCATGGCATTCATCTTCATTCAAACTCTCTGCATACCATATCTTGGTGTATGTCTCCCAAGGAGTATTTCATAATTTCCTAGAATTTGGCATGGTCACTAAGCGGTTTAAAATCTAAATGGTCTCCTCTTGTTATCCGGGGAAATATCAAAATTGATTATGACAGAGAATGATAAATGAAACCAGGGTCCATGACACAAGCCTCTAAATGAGGATAAGCACACCAAGTGAAGTTCCTACTCACAGACTTAAGCTATTTAATATTGGTATCCTCCAAAGTGCATCCAACAAGTCTTGTCTTCCATATCTAATACGACATTATATATTTTTGAGTTAAGGGTAACGTATATTCACAAAACTCATCATCCAAAGAATGATGAGATGGTCACTTACAGTCCACAGGGGGCAAGAAAAAAACCATAGAAACTGGTGTATAGACTTTACATGTTTTCCTATGAAGTCAACTAAACCATCTATATCCCCCACCATAATATCCCGTATACACCAAAATAAAGAAGGCCGAGGCAATCATTTGGATTTTTCGAATGTTGTTGCATTTGTCTTCAAAACATTTTGCATTTCTTTCTTTCCATAAAGTCCACCAAATGCTTGTTGGGATCAACTTCCACCACTCTTCCTTTGATCCTCATCTTCCAATTTCTTTCAATTGTTCAGTGGACTAACTAGAGACCTAGGGACTATGTATGTTCTTTAAAGGTTCCGTAATTCAGCCACCAAGAATGCTCTATCCTATACAGTGTGCATCCCATATATAACAGTACAGTGGAATGTATAACTAGTGTGTAATATTTCAACAGTGCTGGCAGGAATTGATTATGCACCTCCAATGGAATAAAATGGACAAGATTTGGTTCCACATAACCCAAATCCTTCCTCTTTCCCATATCACATAATTTGTACACTGTCCTAGTTGGTAGTCACTTTCTTCACTATCTTGCCAATGATATGATGTTTAACTCTATCTACCTTATTATTGGCAACAAACACTCTAAGTTCCTTATGTTTGTACTCCTTATTGAGACCCCTAACATTCCATGTTACAATCCTCACAAAGTTTTGTACTACTTTTTCCCCTTCATCATATATGTACTCATCGTATCGTGTTTGTGAACCTTCAATCGCACACCAAACATATTAGTAGTTGTAGTGACGTCAACTCCCTAATAGACTTTGGTGTTGGGGCTCTTAGCTGCTCCCTTTGCCTCTCACCTCATTCTAGTCATGGTTGTTGCTCATCTATGCTAGCATTTTGTTCGTATGCTTTATGGTGTTCCTTTCCCGCAGGTTGCAATCGAGCTCTAGTTGGTCTCCATAGACTTGGCTATTTTCCTCTTGTTCTCACCTCTGCTTCGCGGTTTCCCCGGGTAGCCTACTTTACTAGCACATTTGTGTCCAACCTGTAAGCATTCCTCACATTACTTAGGGATCCACGTAATATTCTAAAGCTTTCTCAAAATATCCTCCACTAGGATCTTGGATCACTATGCTTCAAGGAGTGACTTTGTTACATCCATTTCAATTTACACCCAAGATAAGAGATCTGTCCATCCAGTAATTCATTCATCTCAGATAGGGGCACCCTAATCCACTAGCAACATTACTATGGGACTTTTGCTCCAAGATCTTTAATTGTAGGTTCACAAATTGACCACAAAGGTATGGTTCTAAACTTCATCATGGAAATTATAATTTGTTGACCAAGGCTTCACAATAGCTGGTTTACCGTTAGAATATGAGCCTGCAGGCGTAACACTTCGTTCTTATCATCAATGGTATCAAATAGCACAATAAAGTATCAATCATTACAGTAGAATGCCTTAGGCCTTCAGCAACAAAATTCCATTGAGAAGCTATAAATCTTTCCATAGCACCAAGGGTAGGGGAACCTCCACCACATACACATTTATACTGCTTTTTCCCACTTAGAATTCTACTCCCGAACATCCTCTGTACATAGATGCACCATCTTGATCCCTTCCTTCAACACTGGGGCTATTCACTCCTTCTGCTGCAAGCTGGTTGCTATTAAAGACATTTGCCTCCGTTCTCACCCGCATAGTCAAGTGAGATATAGCTCAACAAAGCTGCCGTAATATCAAATACATCCTATCTTGTGACACTGCTCCATTCCCTATCGCCCGGGTGAATCGGTGTATAACCACAGTTATTGTTCCATTGCCTTGTGCACAATTGATAGGGCTTTGCACAAGGGGGTTTGGGACATTTAGGCGCAGGATGAATTGCTTCACCACAAGTCTTGGTCCCGCAAATCCCCAATTCCACCAAAAATTTCAAGCGTAATCAAAATTAGGGAGGGTTGCTTACCCTACCTCCATTGTTTTGACCTATTAGCGGTGACTTCAGTTCTCAATGGATATATCTGTGCTACCCGGCTCAATCGACCTTGATCCTCTATGCTAAGTTTCACTTTGTACTTCCATGCGTCCCCGTGGTTGTCTCCGCAAGGGGCCTAGGTTAAAGGTGTCATGCGAAATATATGTCGAGATCATAGATGCACAACTTTTTGAGGTTGGAGTTTAATTGCTACTAAATGAGCAGCAGCAAAATACAGGATATCAAACTAAATCAGTAACTTGCTATTTCATTTTTGGTGTAAACATGTTTCCTCTAATGAGACTATGTCTATTCTAGAGGTTTTAGATTCTATATAGAGAATAAAAAGGCATGGTCCACTTTTTTGGAAGAGCCATTTTTTCTTCCTTCTTGTATATATATGGTTTTTCAGTACTACCTAAGTACCGTCTCTCTATTAATACCAAATGTTACCATTATAAAAAATTGCACTCTCTTCGACAAAGACAAAATGTGTTGTTGGTGAAGGCTTGTCTGTTCCGTGGTGATTCTTAAAAGATATTTTCCATACTTTCCACTATTTTCCTTGCTTTGTCATCTTCGTAATTCTGAAAAGGGCTTATCTTAGCACTACTACAACTCATTATAATATTTACCTTATATAGGGGTTCCAATATCAACTTGCGACTTCCTAAATATGAAAGTGGAAAAGTTGTTCAATAAATTCACCAATTGAGGGGGATAGTTATGGAGGTATGAAGTACCTTTTTAGATATTTATTCTCGTCTGAATGCTTTTTTTATGTGGCTAAGCCTTTTCTATTTGTTATTCTGCATGGAGAGGAGTTGATTTAGCTGTGCTTTCCTTGAAAACAATTACTACTTGTGTCTTTGTCTTTTACGTTAGAAAAGATGGTCACAACAAATGAAGTATATTCACTCTTGAGACCATAGATGTTTGAATATTCTTGATTCCTACTTATTTTTACATTAAAAGAAGCATAGATGGATAAAATAAGGTACAATGGAATATATAAAAATCAAGTTAATTATTGTTGGTGTCTCTGGGGGTATGCGTGCTTTAGGTATGTGATGCTGTGTGGGAACTATCTTGTTATTTTGATCTATTCAGGTTCTCAAAATGGTGATGGAGACAATGACATCTTATCAATATGCACTGTTTGATGGAACTCAATGATGTTGTCTAGTTCATAGTCAAGCTGCTTGTTGCCCCTCCTCTCTAAAGTAAAAAAAGGAAAACTAGTTTGAGAAGACATCTAATGAAAATTGTTTCAAATATTTCATTTGCATTCAATCATTTCGGAACTGATGCTTGTTCTGAGCGCATTAGCAGGAAATCATTCATGCTGACTTCCGCTGGTAGGTTTTTCTAGGTTGGTATTATTTTAAGGTAGGATGAGAAGATGAGGAAAGAGAAGATAAGGCGATAAACCCTTACATGAACACCATTATTTTATAAACCTAATAAAGAAAATGGACGTTCTTTTCTTTTTCTTTATCCTCTCATTATCTTCAGCAAATCTTCATTTTTTTGTTGATAAAGGTAAAATCATCATATTGATTGATAAGGTTTCGTGCACAAATACTGTGGTGAAACCAATGCTTACAGAGAAAAAAGGTACAACAAAAAGAAAAGATCCTAAAAGGCCTTTGCTATGGTGCTTCCACACAGATGTGTCTTCATTTGTAGTTGTACCTTGAAACAACTCCAATACCTTAAAGCTAGCTAATTATGGTTATTTCAAGATTGAGTAGGTCTCCTGAAATTCTAAGTCCCATCCATGTTGTCTCCGGGCCTTGAATGATAGCATCAGGTGTCTAAGCTAGAGTGAATAGGACTGGAAATTGCTTCTTTAACATTTCTTCTTCTGATCGCATTATATGTTAACTTGTTGTTTTTAACTTTCTAGTGCATTTCTCCACAATGCAAATCTTACACCACAAGTTTCAAGCGCATGAGCATACTGGCCTACAAGATGTTTGTTTGTTTTGTAGATGGAATATCGTCCAATTTCATGGGAGATATCGCAGCAGATTATGGGTGAATTCTTCATATGGCAAGAAGCTCTTGGAAAAAGATCATTACCGTGTCATTTTGTGCACATTGAACCAAACTTTTCGGAGTATGGCCTTCGATCAATACACTTCACAAAGACACAAATTTCCGTGCTGCATGCTAGCATCGTGAGCAATTCAACTAATAGAAACAGCTCAATAATCACAAGCAGTGAGAAAATAGAATAATGCATAATGTTTTGTTGACAATATAAGATTTTAGCCTTGGTATCTCGCCGTATTTTGTCAAAAACCGGGTCATTATGATGCTCTTACTGCTGCCTTATATAGAAAAGCGACGTTAAAGACAGGTCTTAAATAATAAAAAAACTTAAGTATTTTATGTTTTACACTTTTTATAGTTTCAGATCAGTGAAATTTCTTTTCCTCATCGGGTGAAACTTAAATGTTTGTTTTGTTCAAGAATTGTGTTCTTCATCAGATGCTATGGACTTTTAGCCCATGAAAGTAGGGATTGAATCTATCAATAGTCACCAATAATTACCACCAGCAACTACTACTTCCAACAACATTATCACTAGCTACTACCCACAATGTCACCATTAACCAACACCACTCCCAATCAACACCCACAACCACCATTGTTAGCCAACATTACCATCAACCATCTATAATTATTTAAAGATATTTTGTAGATATATTATTAAGTTTTAAATTATTAAGTTTTAAACAAAAACAAAGCTGTTATACATCTAGAAGTTGAAAAAACAGACAACTTTTGTTCATTTAATATTTAGATCTTAATATTCAAATGTGTATTAAGAGATTAAGACATTGTAGTATCCTTTGATTAGGTGCTTCAATTAAGAATATGTGTTCATTAAGATTTTTTACTTTTTTTATCGCTGATGATAATGTTATAACCAAAGGTTGTCAAAGGCGCTCGTGAGCGCATTTAAGCCCCGAAGAAGGGGCTCAAAACACCTTGAGTGCTTCTGCCTCCCTTAATGTGGTGCTTTAGTATCATCATCAAGGCTCTAAGACAATCTTTTCTTTGCAAATGAGTCATTTCCCAGGAAGCGACACTAAACAATTGATATTTTATTTTATCCCTAAAAAATTCAATCTCTTTGTCCATATATTTGTTATTTATGCTTGTAATTATTAGTCTTGGACTAAACACACACACACATATATTTGTATATTTTCTCCATTTGCGCCTTTTCTCATTAAAGTTCATGCTTTATTTGCGCTTTTGACCACTGGCTCTCTTCCTAGAATATATTAGAATGGTAAATATGAAGCCGGACTATGCAATCTAGTTTGTGATCATCTCTTTTACAATCGATATTTACACTCAAGTCTAACTTACATCAAAAGCTGTCCAAACCAATAGATGCAACAAATTTTTACACTAAATATCAAGTGCGGAAAAATACTTTCATATGGTAGAATATTTTCCTTGTACAAGAGATGATATGGACTTTAAGCTAGCATGAAAAGTAGGATCTTGAAGCTTTGGAAACAAAATTTATCTATTGGATCTATCATCAAATTTTAAACACTAAAGCTTAATTATTAGTAGTAAGGGTGTCGACTCGCTTTTATGTTGGTTAAACCGAGTTGTAAGTATTTTTAGGTTTACATAGGTACGTGTTTGATAAACACAAGTATGCTTATAAGTCAAAATTAGTCAAAAGTCATAGGTTGATTATCACTGACCTATAACTTTTTTAGTTTATAAGCCCTTTTTAGTTTGACCAAGTCGCGGTACTATTTTATCCTAATATTTTTTTAATTCTAAGAGAGAAAGGTGAAAACACACTCATAATGCACAAATTTTTGAGTTTTATACCCAACTATCATGTGTGTGGAGCCTTACCTGAACTATCACCAAATGTTTATCGGGGAATACACCTCAACTATCACATGTTCACCTTTTTACATGTTTATGGAAAGTGGAGCAATTACAATTAAGGTGTTCTCGATAAATAATTGTGATAGTTCAAAGTGTAAAAGAAAACACGTGATAGTTCGGTAGGAAACTCAAAACTTGGATACTTTAGGTGTTTTTGACTCTTCACTCTTTTCTAATTCGAAAAATCATTCCCAAAAATAAAACCCCTAACTTAATTTTTTTTTAACTTGTATATGTTGTTCCTTCTTTTCTTTAAATAATTATTTTAATTTGTAATCTTTTGACAAAATTTTAAGGTTATTTTAGTAATTTTAGTAGTAGAACAACTTATTATGGATGGAAATAGGGCGGGTTACGGTGGGGCAAGTTTTGGACTCTATTTAGATTTTAATCCGCTCCGCCCGCCCTATTTAGCATTTTCAAAAGATTGCCCCAGCCGCTAAGCCCGCCCCATTTATTGGTTTTTTTATATTTTTTCTTTTTTTCATTTAGCAACATGAATTTTTTTTTCTTTACCATCTATAATGAAAGTTAATTGGATAAATACTTTATTGCGACGTCTCACTTTTCATCCTTCAACTTTTTATAAAAATAAATTATTCTAAGTTGATAAGTAAAATTTACTTTGCTATATAATTTATTTGGCTTGATTCGGAACATGAAGGTTAAACTAACTAATGTTTGGTGTAAATATGAACATACAATCTTCATTTTTTAAAAAATAAAATATTTTATTTTTTTTATTTTTTTTATTTTTTTTATTTTTTTTATTTTTTTTAGTTTTTTTAATATATTATAAAAAATATTTGAAAACAATGATCAAAGAAAATATTCTTTTAATTATTTAAATAGTAACTAAGACAAATAAATTAAAATGAAATAATGAGTATAATTTTTTATTGTAAAAGAACCAAAATATACTTTAATAAGAAAATTCATTTTTATCAGGACTATGTCTAAAAATGGTAGTCCTCTCATCTTTTAAAATATTGGACATGATATTGCGCAAGAAGGTCACGCCCTTTCTGCATAAACTGCTACCGGTAATTTTAATTTTTTTAAATTTGAGTCTTACCCTGCCCTCGCCTTAACCTATTAAATTTTTTTAGATATAATTATTTTCCTTGACCCGCCCTCGCCCGCCCTATTTAAATTTTTCTGCTTTGCCCTGCCCCGCCCCAATTGCCTACCCTACATCTTATCAACATTTTTTTTATCAAGCACGTCAACAGTTTATTATCAGGTTCATCATTTCTATCCACACTTCTAATAATTTATTTATAAAATTAATTTCCATACTTAAACTACATGTTAATTCTATACTCAGCTAATCCAAACAGGCTCTTAATATTGAATAATCATATATTAGTTGGTCTACACTTCATCCTACCTAGTTGATCTTTCACTAGTCAGGATTAAGAGAAAATTTATAAATAATAATTACATATAATTAATTCTTTTTAACTATAATAAAATAGTGACATTTAGATGTAATAGAAGTGGGAAAACTAATTAATGCCTTGCCTACTATAGAATTCTTATAATTTTGGAGTTGTTGACAAGTTTTATGTGTATTAAATTTTTATGTACCATATGTCACAAATTTATAATTTAAAGAACATAAGGTAAATAAGAATATTGAGTAAAAATTGTTTAGCTCCTAAAATAGAATTGTATCATATAAGATGAGATAAATGTAGTACATATTTTACTAATAGATATGATTCATATTTGAGTATGAAAATTTTGACTTGTTTAATTTTCAAAGAATATGTTTTTCTCTTATTAAAAGTTATATTAATTAAGAAAATTTAATATGTAGAATAGATAACATTTTCAGAAATTTTGATTTTGAATTACATTTAGAGATGGATATTTGTTATTTTTTTTATTTCTATCTTCGATGCTAATTATGTAAAACTATTGATTCCACAACAAATTAGAAAGGAAAAATACTATTTGAATTACCTCCATTGCATAACCAAATATATATATATATAATGTGAACTAAAGATGGTAAATACTTTATTTTAATAAAATACAATTCAATATTTGTGGATGAATCTTTTGATTTGTTTAATCCTTCAAACCATATATTTTTCTTATAAAAAATGTATATTAATTAAGAGAAAATAAATAAGTGGATACCATCATGAGAATATGTGATCTATAATTACATTTAAGAATGGCTATTTACTATTTTTTCTATTTCTATCTTCGAGGCTAATAGGAAAAACTATTGATTCCACAACAAATTAGAAGGAAAATACCGTTTTAATTACCTAATAAGTATAAACAGAAAAGGTAAATTTGTTGAAATTTTAGAAACAATATGATATGGATTTAATGACTTGAATAATGTTCAAGATACTTCTCCTACTATAAATATAGTAGTATGCTTTACACTTTTCAAACTATAACGCTTATGAAGGGATTTTAAGGTACTTTTCTGGTGAATTTTCGGTAAAAGTAAAAAGGGAATTGTATGCAATCAACAACATGCCAATCAAATGGTAATGATCTTGAATTCCACAAAAGATGTAACATTATTTATAGATTTTGGTGTGTATGTTTTTATTTATGTGCATAATTTGTTACTTGTTGGTAGGGTTTTGCACCTGGCAAAACTAAATGCGTGCACAACAAATAACACTCAAATACCAAAGAAGTATCTCAATGTATTGGAGAGCATTAACGGTGTTAGAGAAGGAAGGTGGAAAATATTCTCACCTTCTATAAACCCATACTGCAAGTATTCCATTACTTAATAAACCATATGTTCGTAATTACATTATAAAGGGTAGTTTTTAAAAAAGTACATTATAAAGGGTGATCTCTTTTTCTTCTCTGATTCATTATAAAGATTGGATTATGGGAAGGTTTTCTTCAGTAAGGTAAATTATTTATAATGTTAAAGTAGTATTGAATGATTTGGGTCAAGATGAGAGAAAAATGGTTGAGGAGGATTGGTATAGCCGACTCCAACTTTGTATATTTAATTGATTGATTAGTAGTCTTCCATAAGACAAATCTTTGGAAATGTGGTAAACTCACCTAGAGCACTGGTGCAAAAAATGTTTATGAAGATGTGATGGGAGAGGCCAAGTGGATTTGAAGATTTACAAGGTAAAATTTAAAAATAAAGAGTTAGAGCGAAGATGTAAAGATTTACGAGGTGAATTTTTATTTTTAAAGAGAAGTTATGGATCCCATTTTTCTGCTAATGAGAAGAATTACATCTTTCTTGGTTTTAATGGATGGATATAAATGTTGATGTATATGTTAAAATAAGTTTTGAAACTTATTCATTTATGTTAGTTTGGCTTTATATACCGTAAACATGTGAACCCGTTTGAACCTCACATATCTAACTTACACATAATGTCATTTTTAAGAGTGCACTTGAACCATATAGGAGATTTGATTTTATAGTTATTTTTTTCTCTCTTAGCAGAACAAGCAAATGAATTTGAGTTTTCCCGAGACTTTATGGGAATTTTTCTCTTCACGAATGTACTTCAACAAGTATTACATGGTAATTAGAGAGCAACGGTTGATCACGTAAGGAGAGTCATCAATTCCCGACGATAATGGAGAATTTGCATCTATAGAACAAGGGTTGCCTCTTATTTTTGAGGGTTGTATTACCGAAGATCTCACCACTGCTCCTACCGTTAAGGATGATTAACTTATATAACATCATCCATAGTCTTGGCTTTGTAAATATACATTTTCAAACAAGAACTAATTCACTTCAATAGCAAAAACATTGTATGTTGTTAACAGAAGGTTGTATGTCTTCTATGAGATTCTTAGAAGATATTTTCCGTACTTGCTTAGCACTATCATAATACTCTTTGAAATATTTGACTTAATCACATATTTTCCGTACTTTCTTAGCACTATCATAATACTCTTTGAAAATTTTGACTTATATAGGGGTTCCAGTATCAACTTGGTGACTTTCGACCGCGAGTGGAAAAAGTTGTTCCAATAAACTCTGAGAACTTAAGGGGGAGTAGTTATGGAGGTATGAAGTTCCTTTTAGATATTTATTCTCGCTGAATTCTTGTTATGGCTAAGCCTTTTGGAACATGCTTCTATGTAATGCTTTTATTATTTTAAGGTGGAATGAGCATGCTGGCCTCACAATTTATTTGTTTCATTTGTAGATGGAGTATCTTCTGATTTCCTCATGGGAGACATCGCTCCATATTATGGGTGAATTCCTTGACATATGGAAAGAAGCTCTTCGAAAAAGATCATTACCAGTCATTTTTGTGCAACATTGAACCAAAATTTTCAGTATGGCCTCTAGATCAATACACTTCACAGCACACAGCTTGTACAGTATACTCAGCATCATGGCTCAAATGGCAGCAACAGCTCAATCATCACAAGTAGGTAGAAATTAGATTTTAGCATATATTTTGTTCTTATTGACGTAATAATTTTACCCTTGTACTGTTGTATTCGCCAGAGTCTATATGAAACAACCTCTCTATCTTTGAGGTAGTGGTAAGATCTGAGCAACATTCTACCCCCCTAGATATATTGGTGGTTGTTGTTGTTGAAAAATTATTATATTCTCACAACAAGAAGTAAATGCTATGATTTTCCTTTAGCCTCCAAAGAATTAGTTCATTATTTTCGTAATGATTTTCCTTCTTACCCGTAAATCAGCTCATTATCCTGCTGCTGCTACTAGTACTACTTCCTTATATAGAAAACCGACGTTCAAGACAGATATAAATAGTAAAAATTAAAGTGTTCGCTGCTTTTAACCTTCGTAAATTGTCATTTGTACTCTTTGTTAACTTGCAACTAAAACTAGAAACCTCAATGGTAAGTTTTTAGAGGTTACTTTCCTAGTTTTATATCATTGGTTGAAAACAGGATTGTGCCATAGGACTTTTAAGTTATTGTTCAAGTAGGGATTGAAGCTTTGGAGGGTAAAGCATTCTTCTTCAGCTATTGTTTTGCTCAAAAGGAAATATGGTATATATGTTAATATTACTCCCTCTATTTTAAAATAAGTGGTATTTTTTAGCTTGGGCACACCTCTTCAGAAAACTACTATTTCTAGGAAGTAAAATGTGCTTTTTACCACTTACCCTGATAAATATCTCGGAAAAGATGTAACTTTATTATTTTCTTGATTATGTAAAACTCTCTCTCCATTTAAATAAGGGCAGAAATTGGAAGAACATCATTAATGTCTTCTTTGATACGTGAAAACACCACTTATTTTGAAATAAAATTAAAAGGCTAAAAATACCACATACTTATTTTAAAAACGAAAGGAGTACTATATAGTATTTAGGAGAGGAATTTTGGTAGTCGAGTTGATTGGCTATTTGAATAGTCTTCTTGATGAGAGTTTGATTTCGCCATCGTACTCGCCCTATTTCCTTTTTTGTGAAAAAACTTAAAACTGTGATAGGGATGATCATTCATATGGGTTGGGTGGTTATAATAGAGTTATATGCTTAAGAATGGGCAGGCGGGTTAAAACTTGTTAGTAAGGCATCATCGTTACCCCACTCCGTTATCCCTAATTACAACGAGCGTAATGTCATGAGGCCTCTTCCTAGAACATCCGGGTAATATAAAGTCGATGAAGCAAATCTAGCTCGTGATCATAATTTATAGAGCTTTCATTTGGTGCCGGAACTTGATAAATTTGGGAAGCAACAAAGTGAAATTGCAGCTCTGAAAAAATGGTGTCATTGCGTCCCGACAAATTGATAAAGGTGTGAAATGCAAACTAACCACGTTGTTTCTCGGGGCGCTAATTCTTCTGTTAAAGGCAATGACATTTTAATGATAATGGAAAATGGTGGTTCTAAGTTCTTGGCTTGTTACACGCTTATTAATTATTAGAGGATAGTAATTATCTTAGTAGGATTAGTAAGATAAAGCTTTAGTCCTTTTTAATTGGTAGGGTTTACTTATTATAAAATAGCTGCTAGGCACACTGCCAATCATGAGAAGAAATCTTATATAAAAGTTATTGGTGTTGTCAAAGGCGCGCTTAAGCCCTGAAATGAGGCTCAAAACACATTGAGTGCTTCGTGTCGCTTAATGTGCGGTTTAGTTTCATCATCAAGGCTCTAAGACAAATCTTTTCTTGCAAATGAGTGTCCAAGAATAGACACTACACAATTGATATTTCACTTTATCCTAGAAAATTTTACTTATTTGTCCATATATTTATTTTTCATGCTTATAATTATTAGTCTTGGACTAAACATATATGTTTTGTCCATTTGCACCTTTTCCGATTTAAAGCCCATGTTTTATTTGCATTTTGCGCTTAAAGCTCCAAACTGCATCTTAGAGCTTTTTTGAGCTTTTTTGAAAACACTGGAGGTTATTTTGGTATCCTTAGAGAGGAGAAAAAAATAGAGGGAGAGTTTGGTGGAGGGCTAAGCCTTTTTCGGAACATAGCTATGTAGGATTTCGTGATCTATTATGCTATTTATTTTGTACGGAGCTTAATTCATTTATTGCGCTATATCTAGAAATATAATTACTACTTGTGTGCTTTTGTTAATACTAAAAAATGGTCACATAAACATATTTTTACTTTGAAACCTGGATGGGGCTGGATGAAGGAATTGATTCCTCGCTTTTTCACACAAAGAAGCGTAGATAGGAAAAAGATAAATGAATGACATTGGGATGAATGGAATATAATGAAATATGATTAGTGGTTCACATGCTTGCCTTACTCACAATAATCTTAATAGAAAAGAAGTTAACTACATAATGTAAAGGATGAAGTTTATGTTAGACTTCATCGAATCCTTGCAAGTATAGGATCTTTACTGCAACAATCCTTCTTTTTGTTTTTGTACAGAAGGATTTCTGATTTTTGCAAGTATGTAAATTATGTATCTGAAGCCTTACACCTAATGCAAAAATGTTCATTTAGTTGCTGATTTATTCTCTTAATACCTAGATAGGAGATTGTGGAGGACATAGATTAGGATAGTAGGCAAATAGGTAGTAGTGCATTGTCTCGATAGCCGTCCATAATATTAGTCATAGTATTGCTCCTATAGTTTCTTGTCCGGATATTTCTGTTACTATTTGTTATTTATTGTACCTTGATTATTGCATTTTTGTAGTTAATGTTTAGAATATCTTCGTTATGCTTTCACTTCCATACTTTTTTTCTAGACTCGCTTTTAGATTGTATTCCTTGAGCTCAATTCTATCTCGATATTGTCACCTCTAAAGGAGGTTAAGTTCTGCATACATTCTACCTACCCGAACCCCACTTTGTGAAACTTCATTGGGTTTGTTGTTGCTGTAGAACTCTAGAAAGCTTAACATCTATGATATGAAAGTCTACCAAGAATGAGCAATAAGTTGTTGAACTATTGTAATACAATACTTAAATGCTAAAATATAGGGTTAAAGATATTTTAGTATCCTAACAGAGGAGAAAACAATAGGGAGAGTTTAGTAGTAGGGACAAGGTAGATGAAAGAGACTTATAAGTAACAACAAGGAAAAAGAGGACACTGCTATCTCTAGATAATAACAGATTTTTTTAGTCGAAGCTTTGTTTTGTTCCTTGATATTGTAGATGTTATCGCTTTAATGTGAAATTTAGTGATATGTAGAGCATTTAAGCTAATTGATTCAGAAAAGTATTAATTTCAACAGAATTTTAATCTATCTCGTAAAATCAACGATCATGCAAAGCTCCTGGCTATATCACTAATTATTTATAAGTGAAGTAATAATGAAATAATTTTGGTCAAGAATAGAGCAAATCCCCGATTGTGGAGGATTCGATCTAGCCGGGCCCAATTTTTCAATAGTTAATTGATTGATTGGGCCTTTTCTACAAGGCAGCCTTTCGAAAAAGGAGATGGGGGAGGATTTGGACATTTACGATAAAATATTTAAATGATGAACTAAGGAAAAGAATGTGAAGATTTAGACTGGGTAAACATTTAAAGAAAAAGTGTTAGGAACCTTTTAGGCTATAATATTCTTCCTTCTAAATGCCGACAGAGACAATGATTATCTTGTTGTCTAGTTAAGCTTATGTAGACTAGATACCATCCCGAGAAAATCAGATCTACAAATATATTTAAGGATGGGTATGTATTATTTTTCTATTTCTATCATCGAGGCTAATTAAGAAAAACTATTGATACCATATCAAATTAGAAAAAAAATATTGTTTTAGTTACCAAATAAGTATAACCAAAAAAGGTAAATTTGTTGAAATTATAGAAATAAAATATATATATATGATATGAATTTATGACTTGTTTATGTTCAAGATACTTCCCGTTATAAATATAGTTGTATCCTTTCTTACACATTCAAACTATAACTAGTGAAGGGGTTCAGGGATGCAATTTTCTCTTGCAAAATTTTGCTCAAAGAGGAAAAGGAAAAAATATATAATTTAATTTCATAATTTTTAATTTTGGAAATTTTAAGAATTTTGAATTTTTTTTAAAAAATGCTATATTATTTAGAGATTTGGTGTGTATGTATATATTTATGTGTACAATAAGTTACTTTTGTAAGGTTAGGGTTTTGTACTGGCAGCCAAATGCGGGCAAAACAATTAACACCCAAATACTAACAGAAATATCTCAATGTGTTGAGAGCATCAATGCCGTTAAAAAAGGAAGGTGGAAAATGGGCCTCTTACCTTCTATAAACCCATGCTCGTGAGGTATTCGATCCATTACTTAATAAACCATATGATTGTTATTACAATATAAATAGATCTTTTTTTTCCTCTGGATTACATTAAAAGATTGAATTTAAGGTTTTTAATTTTTATAAGGTAAATTATTTAAAAGCAAAGTAGTATTGAAATGATTTGGGTTAAGAATGGAGCAAAATGGTTGAAGAGGATTGGTACAACCGACCCCAACTTTGTATAGTTAATTGGTAGATTAGTCCTCTTCCAAGCGGTAAGACATCCTTGAAGAGTGCCATACTCAAAGAGTAGCATGAGTAAGAAAAAGTTTATGTAGAAAAGATGGGAGATGCCAAGAGGATTTGAAGATTTGATTTTGTAAAATTTAAAAATGAAGAGTTAGGGTGAGGATGTAAAGATTTACAGAGTAATTTTTGTTTAAGAAAGAACTTACGAATCATTGAGCAGCCTCTAGTTAGATGAACCTTAACCCTTCTAGTTTATAATAGATGTACACAAATGTTGATGTTTAAGCTATTAATGCATAATCTAGTTTGGCTTGATATATTGTATAAGCATGTGAACCTACTTTCAACCTCACTTGTCTAACTTATACAACTGTCATTTTTAAGAGCACACTTTGCACTTCATATAGTGAGATTTGTCGTGCGTTGATTTTTTTTCTTAGCGCAACGCTGATGCATCGGAGTTTCCCCAAGACTTTATATGGGGATTTCGCCACGAACAACCCAACAAATTTTACATGATAATTAGAGGGCAACGATTGATCGTGGAAGCAGAGTCATCAATCCAGAAGATAATGGAGAATTTGCAATCTACACAAATTCCAGGGCCGTACTTAATTTTGAGGTTTGTATATACACGAGATTTCGAAATTAATGTTCTTAATGCATGAGGATGATTAACTTATATAATACCATCCATAATTTTGGCTTTGTAAATTTAAGTGCCTATGAGTGATATTTAATCCAGGTTATTGTGCTTCAATGCTTTGTGATGATTGAAGAACTTCTCCACTTTAATATTACTATTTACCTTATAAGAAATGTGAAGATTGAAGAACTTCAATTCTTATAGAATTGTGTCATCCAGTTGGCCAAATACAAGAACTCATTCATTGCAATAGCAAAAGCATTATATGTTGTTGGAGAAGGTTGTATTTTCTCTATGATTATTCTTAGAAGATATTTTCTATACTTGCCACTATTTGTCTCGTTTGACGAAGCCTGCACTCTAAAATAGAACTTACTTAGCACTACTATATACTCATTAAAATATTTGACTTATATAGGGGGTTTGAGTATCAATTTGGTGACTTTTGGTTGCGAGGCAAAGCACTCCAATAAACTCCGAGAACTTGAGAAGAATAGTTATGGAGGTATGAAGTACGTTTAGATATTTATTCTCAGTTGAATAATTGTTATGTTGCTAAGCCTTTTTTGGAAAGCAAATATGTAAAAGGAATTCATTTATTGCGCTTTACCTAGAAAAATAATTACTACTTGTGTCCTTTTCGATCCTCCCATTATCTTTCTTCTAATCGCATTCCTTTGTTAATTTGGTGGTCTCAACTTCAAAGGCTTTAGCCTCACAAGTGCTTGTTTCTTTCGTGATGGAGTATCGTCCAATTTCCTCATGGGAGACAAATAAGACCTGATTATGGGAGAATTCTTTGACATATGCCAGGAAGCTCTTGAAAAAAAAATCATTACCAAAGTGTCATTTTGTGCGAATTGAATCAAAATTTCGCAGTATTGCCTCTCATCAATACATGTCACAAGACACGCTAGTTGCAAGATGTTAGCATCATGGCTCAAATGATAGCAACAGCTCAATCATCATCACAAACAATGAGAAATCAAAATGTAGATTAATGTTCTGTTGACAATACAATATTTTCATTTAGCTCCTGAAATCAATTCTTTATGTTCAAAAAAAAGATTGGGAGTATGCATGTTGATGATGTCGAATCTGAAAACTAAATTTATCTATTGATTTAGTTTGACATTGTTGACAAGTTTTATGTATACTAATTTTCTTAAATTTTAAAAATGATATTAACATATTTAAATTTTTATAAAAAGCATATAGTTAAAGCATTTAAAGGTAAACAAGAATTTTGAATAAGAAATAATTTGACTCCTAAAATAGCAATCACCACACCATATAAGATGAAATAAAGATAGTTCAAACGTACTTTCTTTTAATAAAAATGACTCATATTTGTGCATGAAAGTTTTGACTTGTTTAATTGTTCAATGCGGTATATTTTGTTCTTGGCAAAATTGTATTAATTAAGAGAAATTAATATGTAGAATGGATATCAACTGAGAAAATAGATACTTGAATTATATTTTATTGATTGATTCACCAAGTACCTATTTCCTGTCACCAAAATGGACACCGAGTACCTCTTTGCTTATAGCTGGCTCATGATGACCTTGACTAATTCACCGTATACCTATTAATTTCCACCAACACATACATGAAATTTTGGAAATAAATTAAACACGTCGACTGGACAAATGATGTATGTTTGTATCTCAATCTATTAGATTTACAGTGATCATAAATGGGTCACCAAAAAGTTTCATTCCTACTTCCATGAGGTTTGAGACGAGGGAGCCCTATCTCAAACCCCCTTTTGTTCATCTTAGCAATAATGTTAGGTAAAATCACAAGCCAAATGTCACGTGGCTTCTTCCTAGAATATCTTAGANACAACAAGGAAAAGAGGACACTCGTTATCTCTAGATAATAACAGATTTTTTTTAGTCGAAGTTTTGTTTTGTTCCCTTGATATTGTAGATGTTATCGGTTTTTAATGTGAAATTTAGTGATATGTAGAGCATTTAAGCTAATTGATTCAGAAAAGTATTAATTTCAGTAATTTAATCTATCTGTAAAATCAACGATCATGCAAAGCTCGGGCTATATCACTAATTATTTATAAGTGAAGTAATAATGAAATAATTTTGGTCAAGAATAGAGCAACCTGATTGTGGAGGATTCGTCTAGCCGGGCCCAATTTTCAATAGTTAATTGATTGATTGGGCCTTTTCTACAAGGCAGCCTTTCGGAAAAAGGAGATGGGGGAGGATTTGGACATTTACGGGATAAAATATTTAAAATGATGAACTAAGGAAAGAATGTGAAGATTTTACTGGGTAAAACATTTAAAAAGAAAAGTTAGGAACCTTTTTAGGCTATAATATTCTTTCCTTCTAAATGCTGACAGAGACAATGATTATCTTGTTGTCTAGTTAAGCTTATGTAGACTAGATACCATCCTGAGAAAATCTGATCTACAGCTATATTTAAGGATG
>JACEIK010006164.1:57979-82334 GCA_018107945.1 Datura stramonium | reverse complement strand
CTTTGATGAGAAGGTCCTCTATTATTCCATCAGGTGTCACACGCGACTTATCAGCCAGTTGCAGCATCAACCTTGTTGGCCTCGATTTTCCCAACCCCAGCGAAAGCACATATTTCACCCTCATTAAACATCAAAAATTTTGAAAATTCCCTCAACCCATATGTAAAATATTCTATTTCCCCAAAGCATCAGTTAAAATTAAAATATGGGTTAGGGATAATTCCTGAGGCCTCTAGGCCTAGCTAGTAGCATGTTTCATCAACTTTTTCTTCCCAAGGGTCCATGACACAATGCTTCTGCTTTTTCATGCTCCTTAGCTCCTCTTTGTGGGTACTTAGACTTCCCCTCAATCCGTGCTTAGCATACAAAAACCAAAAAACAAGTGATAGTAAACAAAAATAAAAATAAAGAAAAAAGTTATACCTGTGGTCCAACTTAGGTTGCCTACCAAGAAGTGTCCTTCCTCTTTCGTATCAGAATTCTCAAACCCAGGCTCCTGACCCTGAGCTCCCACTACATTCACCCTTGAGCTCCAGATCCTATGATATGCTTCGCGTGAAGGTCAATGGATGTTCTCATATGAGCTAATTCCTAGTCAAGTTCCTCTTCTTTCCTGCACTTCTCCGCAGTCGTCCCAATAGCATATGTACCTACAACTGTCTCAGCTTCTCTAGTATTCCATAGGGAATTTGGTCAAGATGTCGACTGATGCTAGTATTTATGCTTTTAGTTGAATTTTTTCCTGGGGGGGGAGGGGTTAAGAGAAATAGTCAAGTAACAATATTGTGAGATGGTGTTGTTATCAAAGTTATGCAATTAACTGGGGAAGTGTTCCCTATGGCTTTTTAACTAGGTCAGGTTATTGCACTTGTGATCTATTCTAATACTTAGCCTGTAGAATTGATAAACTATATTCATCCAAATGGCTGATTCGCCCCTATTAGTTGACTGTACTCAATCACCGGGTTAGTTCTCATGATCGCGTTCAACTAACCTTTATCAATGATTCCAATTAACTTTCCTGCGACCGCAGATCATGTTATTCAATGACAATTAATTTCAAGGCTTT
Source organism: Datura stramonium (assembly GCA_018107945.1). Lineage (NCBI taxonomy): Eukaryota > Viridiplantae > Streptophyta > Magnoliopsida > Solanales > Solanaceae > Datura > Datura stramonium. The sequence continues at coordinate 81,265 of JACEIK010006164.1, read as the reverse complement.
GTTATTTTTCTCTTTTCCTAATTTCTACTTTTTTTAGGTTCAAGCAAGAAGAAAATACGGGATAATCCTTACATTGCCCACTGTTAAAAAACAATTAACATGAAGAGAAGAACAAACAAGCATCAATATTGGTTTATAATCACATTGCATTAGACCTAGATTTTTATTTCACCATGGTTCCTAGAATCCTAGTTTTGGAGGTTTTAGCTACTCGTAATTGCAAGAAAGAAATTTGAAATCATGAAAGAAATCATAATTAACAACTTACATTGTTGAAGGAACAAAAACCTACGAATCAATTGCACAAAAAACTTTGAAAATCAAGTACATAATGATTAAAATATCTCAAGGTTTTCGTGTATCTTGTTTTCCAAGTAGTGTTGGGAAACTTAAAAGCACGAATACAATCAAAAGGATCATATTTTCTAATGAAAAATAAAAGGAAAGTATTTATACAATTAATGAAATCCTTTCCTAAGTTAATAGGGATTCTTCTGTCGGGATGACCTACGAGTCATAGCATGATGCTACAAATCATGGATGCTGATTGTAGTATGGAATGCAACATCTGGATCTCTCAGGTATATACGGATGGTACGACTCGTGATGTGTCACTATGAGTTGTAGGTGGCAGCAATGATTTCGACTTTTGAATTTGAACCTTTCTAATGATCATCCTATCGCGTATATCTTACGATTCATACGAGACTGGTACGACTCGTGCAATCCACTAGTAACTGGAGAATGTCATGTTGTCAATTCTCTGAATCTCACCATGAGTTAGCGGTACAACTTGTACATAGTATTACAACTCGTGGCCTCTACTCGTACCAAAGCCCTGGACCTGGCCAATTTCTGATTTCCTGCTATGGACACTAGGTACGAGCCGTACCAACATGGTACGACTCCTATTAGGACCTACAACAAGCCATTTTATGCACTTTTTCACTTCTATTCTAGATCCAAACATGATTTCCCTAAAAACAAAATAAAAGAACATCATATCCATATAAACACACCTAATCCTAGCATTTTTCCTATGTTTTACATTTCGAAAGTGCCGTAAATCCACGAAACATCATTCATGTCATATGACATCAACCTTACAATTAGGATCTTAGCCACTAATGCTTTTACAATAAAGTATTTGAGTCCATGTAATTTCAAGAATGGAAAAGAAAAGAAGAAAAAGAATTCTAAGTATGGAGTCCGTTATGTTCTTTGCTCCTGCTCCACGACATTTTTCAAAATATTTCGTGGTGTAAATAAAATAATAAGATAAGTGTTCAATTTATAATGTATTAAATTTGGCCCATGGTAGATTGCCTCCGTGACACTATGCTGGTCACGGCAACTAGGCAGCATGGCACGAACTTGTCGCACTGGACTGCTAGAATATGGGTGCTGGCATGTCACCTGCAGGGCGTGGCACGGTGCTGGTCGCGTAGCCCACCTAGCGTGACACGCTACTAGTTGCGGATATTGCCTAGTGTGGCACAGGCTTATCGGATAGGCGCATTGGATAGTGTTCCCTTGTACGCAGGTGCATAGGCATGACACAGTGTTGAACTCATCATTGTGCCAGCGTGGCACGTTTCCTTTGCGGCATGCATTACCTTGAGCCCTTTGCATGTTTTCTCCTTGAACTTTGATCCTTGTTTCTTCTTTCTCATGCATCTTCATATTTAGACTCATCCTTAGCGTTTTGCACCTACATATTAGGCTAATCACAGTTGTTAGTCCATGCATATATTTATAAGCTAAATACATGAAAGTATACTTAAATTAATCTACAAACAAGACTAAAACATAGGTCTAGAATTGCACTTGGGCGTGTAATTATGCCCAAGATCACTACCCCACACTTAAAGCATTGTTCGTCCTCGAACAAATCCTTTACATTTCATGCACATGCAAGATTCACACATTACCAATTGAAGCAAGACCATACAAGTTAAGGCTACAACAACTGACATAGATGGAAAGTTCATATCAATCATGCTATATGTGGCAAATCATGAACAACTAAGTTAAGACCTCCTAGCATCAAGAATCGACTCTACAACCTCAGCAAACTCATGCAAATTAACCAATCAAGAAGCCTACTATGAACCCTATATTTCCTCAAACATGTGCCCTCACATAAAAGAGATTCCCATTATCACTCACAAGTATACAATTTATAATGAGTATGGCTATATGAAGAACAATTATACTTACTCTCACAAAGAATTCACATGCAACACATAATGACATATATGCTTTTAGTTAGTGTATTACTCCACTAATATAAGAGCATCTAAAAGTAAGATCCAATAAGACTTTATAGGTTGTAATGTAGGCTAAGTGATGGGTAGGAACTATTCTTGCTAGTAATAGTGACTATCTTCCCTAAGCACTTTTAATACACCACATTTTCTCATTAAGCACACATTTTCCTTTTATTTCACCTCTTTCCCTTTCATCTATCACTTTCCTTTTCTTCCCGATTTCTTTAAGAAACATCTACTATTAGTAGGGAGTACTCAAGTATTAGACACTTTTTCATTCTTTTGTTCTTTTCTACTCCATACCATACTTATGCATTTAACATTACACTCTTAGTATTTTCTTCAGCTTTCTCAACCATAATCTCCCTTTTTAAATATTTCCTCCTTTTACTCATATGCATCTTTCACTTGAGCACTTAGGAGTTTTGGATCAAATTCAGTTCAATTGAAGGAAAAGGATTAAGCTATTAATATGGCTACAAAGAATAGAGTAAATGCTCAATAGGGATAACTAGAATTATATATTGTAGGCACGTAAGAAGAGGATAGAAACAAGCTCATTCAAAGAAGTACCTAAATCATCTCCTACAATCAACATCTTCATTTTACTTTGCAAACACACCAGGCAAGTTTTAAACATTACATGATAACATGGAATATAGAAGAAACCTTACACTCATTTCATATGTTCTACTTCAGATAGGCCCATACAAATTCTTAATTAATTCACATTTAAGCATAACGCATACAGAGTCATGTTCATTAGCCTAGATGTCTCAAGCAAAGTCATGCAATTTACTCAACATGCTTTTCAATTTTAAGCTCACTTGCATCTTACAAACATATGTAGCACCAACAAAAGCATCTACCATTCAATCAATTAAGGGTTCACTAATAATTAATTTTCCTTCAAGAAGGTTTTCATCTATCTATCAATGAAAAAAGTCCTTAACATGACTAATAATAACAATTTATAGACAAACTCAAAAAAATTTATTCTTGGTTCAAAGTGTCCCCCTTCAAAAAAGAACCGAAAAGAAAAATCAATGGATGGGTGAAATATGCTCAAATCAAACTTTAACATCAAACAACTTCAGAGCAAGCATATAATTCACCCTCATTCAACATCAAATTTTTTGAAAATTCCCTAGACCCATACTTAAAATATGTTGTGTTCCCAAAGCATCAATTAGAATTAAAATATGGGTTAGAGATACTTCCTAAGGCCTTTAGGCCTAGCTAGTAGTATGTTTCATCAACCTTTTCTGCCCAAGGGTCCATGACCCCACACTCCTGCTTTGTCGTGCTCCTTAGCTCCTCTCTATGGGTACTCAGACTTCCCCTCAATCTGTTCTTAACACAACAAAAACCAAAAACACAGGTTATGATAAAAAAATCAAAATAAAGAAAAAAGTTATACATGTGTTCCAACTTGGGTTGCCTCCCAAGTAGCGCCTTACTTTACGTCACAACATGATGTGAATCACACCTTTTTCAGGTTGTCCTCAACCTCTTCTTCCCTCTTGGGAAACATCTTCTTCCTTTCTTAACTTTTGAGGGAATAAACTCTACACTTTCCTTCTTCTCCTCCATCACTTTCTTCCCCGAATCAGCTTTCATCTTCTCACCTGCAGGCTAAGGTTCCCTTTTTAAGAGATCATTTAGATGTGGACTTGTCATCTTGCACTCTACCACCCCACACTCATTCTCTGTCATCACATTAATCTTGTAGAGATCCTTGTAGTGTGTTGGGGTGTTGAGTGCTTGGTACACTCTAAATTTCTCTTCTTCTTCATTTACGCTCATCTTTGATTACTAGCCCTAACATCTGTCATTGCTCCACCTGCGGCTAGGAATGGTCGTCCCATAATAAGGGGTATAATATCATCAACCTTAAAGTCAAGGATAATAAAGTCAGCTGGGATTTATTAATTTACCTACTTTGATGAGCACAACCTCTATGATCCCTTCAGGAGCCACCTTGGACTCATATCAGCTAGCTGTAGTATAACTTTTGTAGGCCTTGGTTTTCCCAGACCAAGAGTATTAAATAGGGATAGGGGCATCAAGTGCACAGCTGCCCCTAAATCACACAAGACCTGCATTAGCTCACTTCCACCTGTTTGTACCAGGAGGGTGAAACTCCCTGGGTCTTTGAGCTTCTTTGGAATCTTTCTCATCACCCTATAGTTGCACTCCTCAGTGAGTACTATAGTCTGCACGTCCACCAGCCTCTTTGCTTTTGTGAAGATTTTGCGGGAATGGTGGTGGTGGTCTCATCATTGGCTGCAATGCTGATTGTAACTTATTCTCTACAACTTTTTGTTCTTTTCCCTTGTCAGCTAATGGGCCTGGTCTTGTTAGTTCTTGTTGCACCTCATTCTTCTTGTCCTTTACTAGTGTGTTAGCTAACTCTCTGCCACTCCTCAGACTGATGACCATGAACTACCTTGGGTTGGGATCTATGTCACTTAGTAAACCCCCTTGAGGTTTGGTGTTCTAAGATACTGCTATTTGCCCCATCTGCTTCTCTAAATTTAAGATGGCTAACTACTAATTTTTGAGCTTAGCTGTCATTTTTGCTAGGTTAGCTGCCATCTGAGTCTGATTGGACATGATTTTCTGCAATATCTCCCCTATGTTGATTAATTAACCACTAGCTTGACTACCCTATTGCTAATATTGCTGCTGAGGTTGTTGAAAATTCTAACTCTGACCTTGTTTTCCCACCCAAGAGAAGTTGGGGTGATTTTGCCAGTTCCTGTTGTAGGTGTTTCCCATAGTTCTAGTTGTCTTTGTACATATTACCTATAAAATTTACTGACTCTAGATTGGCTCCATGAGTGTCTACCCCATGACCACTATTTCTGCATATTTCACACTAGCTTTGAACTGGTTGAACTGCATTTAGTTGTGCATGCAATTGTGTCAAGTTTATCTTGCTGAACTGAGTCATCATTTGATGCTGGAAGGATACCAGCTAGGCTACCAATGCATTGACACTGTCTACCTCTATTATTCAAACTACTTTTCTGACTGCTCCCATTAATGCATCATTATGCCACTTCGAATTTCTTTGTGCAATCCTATTTAGCAGAGTGTATAGCTCATCATAAGTTTTCTCCTATGCTTGACCACATGATGCAGAATCTAACCATATTTTGGTATATAGGTCAAGACTTTCCACAATTATGTGCGCCAACACTTCATTACTCTATTGGTGATGGGGACAGTCTTTGAGTAAAGATTTTTTGATCTCTCCCATACACGGTATAAATTTTCATTAGGCCTTTGCTTAAAACTCAATATTTCACTCCTCAGTTTTTCAGTCTTTTCTAATGAGAAAAATCTTATAAGGAACTTCCTTGCCAAGTCATCCTATGTAGTGAAGTATTTTTGTGGTTCTGCCTTCATCCATCTCTTTTCTTCTCCCAACAATGAAAAGGGAAAAAGCATGAGCCTTACATAATCAGTCGACAATCTAGTGGGGATGAATGTGTCACTGATTTCTAAGCATTTCTGCAAATGCTGTTGTGGATCCTCATGTGCTAAGATTTTTTAAGTGTCCACTGCTATGCAACAACTGCACTATGTTTTTATCAGCTCAAATCTGCCTCCAAGTTTCGATTTGCGGATGCTAGAGGTAACATTTGTCACAAGTGGGATTGCCACTTCGCGAACTAGTCTCCCTGCCATATCTGTTGGTGCAACCTCATCCTGTTGAACTTGATGGATGGGATATAGAGTGGAACCCTCCCTTCTCAACTATGTTAACCTTCTTTCAGGTTCAGGGTATGGTTCAACTAACTCTCGATCCCTTTCTAGCTTGCTCCAAGGACCAACTTGTACCTACAAAATTGGTGACTAATACCAAGTTATCAGCACTTTAAAAATAATACCAAAAATGAGAAATTCACTAATTTTTCTAGTTCCCAGCAATAGCGCCAAAAATATGTCTGTGCTCTCAAGTGCACGTGATCATACAAGTAATGAAGTGGCTTTTGTGAGCCAGCTGTTCAAACCATAGGGACTAGAACTATCAATGAGTAATCTAATTTATGTATTAATCTCAAACTTTTGAAGTGCTGGAGTAACCAAGAATTTGTGGTTTGTTTCTAAAATCTAGAAATGATCACAAATTAAGTTGTAAACAATATCAAAGAGGAATCCAGGTTAAGACCCACAATCACACATAGCTATCTTTTTCATTGGTTCAAGTAATTATCTTCGAAGTTGATTCACAAGATTAATACCATGTTTATGATCTTTTGAGCCTCTAACCATCTGTCGAATTAGCCTAATAACTACATCGTTGAGCTGGGAAGTGATAACCTAATTCATATGTATTTATCTTGAGATGTGGTTTATGGGGTTAGTGCCCTTGATTATTGTCTTTCGAGCCTCTAATCATTTAACCTATGAGTGGTGATGTGACAATACAATTCCAAGTGTTTAGCTATCATCCCATTTAATAACCAAGTGAGGCGTATTAGGTATATTTCTATCCTAACCGCAAATCAAGTCTTGAAGACAAGAACTCACTTCTTGCACTCCTTAGTCTATTCTTATGTTTTGTCCTTTGGGTTTTATACAAGAATCCTAGAAATATTCTTATGGTGATCAATCAATAGAATAGCAAAATAACAATGCAAGACAATCAACAATGGAGAAACTCAAACACAAAATAAGAATTATGCTAATACGTTCATGTCATGTGGCCTCAATCCTAGAATTAGGGTCTTAGCCACTGATGCTTTTAAAAGAATTAAACAAAGGGTGTGAATCCATGTAATTATAAGAATTGAAAAGCAAAGGAAGAAAAAGAACCCTATGTATGGAGTTTGTTATGTTCCTCGCTCTCACTCCCCTACATTTTTCAAAATATTTCATGATGTAAATAAAATGATAAGCTAAGTGTTCAGTTTATAATGTATAAAATTTGGCCAGTGGTCGACTTTCTCCGTGACACGCTGTTAGTCATGCCAGCCAGGCAATGTGGCATGGCCTTGTCGTAGTGGGCTACTGGAATATGGGCGTTGGCATGTCATTTGTCAGGCATGGCACGACACTGGTCGCGCAATCCGCCTAGAGTGACATGCTACTGGTCGTGGACATCACCTAGTGTGGCACAAGCCTATCGCATGGGTGCACTGGATGGCGTTCCTTTGCATGCAAGAGCATGGGCGTTACATGGTGCTGAATGCGCCATTGCACCAGCATGGCGCGTTGCCCTGGCGTCATGCATCACTTTGAGCCTTTTTCATGTTTTCTCTTGGAACTTTGATCCGTGTTGCTTCTTGGTCATGCATCTTTATGCTTAGCCTCATCCTTAGTATTTTGCACCGACAAATAGGCTAATCACAATTGTTAGTCCATGCACATAATTATAAGAACAACACATGAGAGTATACTTAAATTAATCTACAAACAAGACTAAAACATGGTTCTAGAATATCACTTGGGCATGTAATTATTCCCACGATGAACCCCGGATCAAACATGTGACCTAGAACCATGAATGGCTCCAAGCTAACTGATGTCACCCAAATTACACCTCGCAATTGAGATATAAAGCGGTCGATGTCAAATATAGAACCCAACAAAGGTTGGGGTCGATCCCACATGGGAATATGGAAAGAACTTAAGTTAATGTGAATAGTTGTTACTATCGAGTTACTTATTTCCTAAGGGGGAAAGAAATAAAATAATAATAAAAAATAAAACTGTTGAATGCTTAGATCAAATTTGGTTTGTATTCAATTAACGACTTGACTAGGATTGTGTTCCCCAAGACTTCATAACCACAAGGCTTATACACTAGTGATCTATTCCGGAGTTCAACATGCAATATCAGTAAGTTAGGTTCACCTAAATGGTTGGTCCCCTATCTAGATGATTATCACCACGCAACTTGGTCCATATGTAAGTGTACTTTTAATTTACCCTTACCCTTAATATCAGATTAGCTATCCCCATACAAGTTCAAGATATTAGATGAGGGTTGATAGCCTCAAATCTCTGTTGTTAATCACTTTTCCCATTCACTACCTCCTTGGTCCGGTAAGTAAGAATAAGGCAAGTCCTAATATTTGCAACCATCAAGAATCAATAAAAACAAAGGAAAAAACAATACAGGCTTTAAACCCCGTTCAAGAATCACTAAGTGTTTCAACTATGTGTGTTAATTCATCTTGGTTCCCACCACCCTAGTTATGGGTTTAGCTACTCATGCTTGTATGATCAAAATCACAAAATATTAAATAAATCATAATTGCAACTTACAAATTATCGTAGAAGAAAACCAAGTAATTGAATAAAACTCCAAAATTAATGAATAAATTCCAATGTTGCTTTTGATCCTCAAATTCAAGAAAAAAATTGTAAACTTTGTTTCTCGACCCAAGAGTAATCATACAACACCAAAATCCTATGTGAAAAATATTAATGATAAACTTCCTGTCGAAAATTAACCTAAACAATGTATTTATAATTCCAAGAAAACCTTTTCCTAACTAAAATTGGAAACAAGGTCGTCAGTGATCACGGGCTTGGTGACAATTTGTTAGGACCTTTGATGAGTCGTGCCTTGCTAAAAACCAGTCATTTTTAGCATTGATCCTAGTTGTGGCAACGAGTAACCTAACGACTCGTTGTGCCTGAGCATGAGTCGTTAGGTCCCTCATGGTCTAACTCCATCAAAATTCCAGTGTATCTCACTATTGGTTCCAGAGCTCTACCTACAAGTCGTTTAGTCAACTAACGACTCGTTAAGTCGTCCGTCAACTTCACTGGCTACTTCTTCACTAATTCCTCTCCAGTCCTCACGACTGTCTTCAACACTCGTTACCAGATGTAACGAGTCATTCCCTCAACCCGTCAGGTACATCATTTCTGCCTCTTCAAAACTCAATAGTTGCCCACGACTTGAACAACGAGTGGTGCTTCTTGCCAATGACTTGTGAAGTTCCTGGCAGTCACCTTTTCAGTTGTTTTAAGCATAAATTTGCCAAGTTCACTTCCGAACCTGTTTTCCTGCAACATTAAACAGAAAACACATCATACATATATAAACACACCTGAGATGTGCATAATTTCTTGGTTTTAAGTGTTGAAAGTGCCGTAAAATCATGACACATCAACACCCTCAACTTAGAACTTTTGCATGTCCTTAGGAAAAAAATAAAAAAAATAAACTAAACTACTTTGATGCTTCAATCGAAAGAACTCTAGGGGATATACGGCAGCCATATTCATTCATCAAATCAAAATTTTCTAACCCCTCCTTCATCATATCAACTCAACTCACAATGCATATGCAAAATTTTCAACCATGACATAGAGGAATCAAAACATGGAAAAACACTGTCACTTGCAACCACACACATAATTCTATAACACTGACCCAGAAAATTTGCAGAAGATTTTGTTGACCAAATGCTCTCACCTCAAAGAAGTCCCATATTCACACATGTGTATATGATTATTTCAATATATTTTTATTGGGACTAGGTAAGATTCACTCACTCTCCCAAAGAAATTCTAACTGTGTACATGCAATACCATAGGCTTGCCTTTACTTTCATTACCTCGATTTTCAGACAAGTAACCAGGATCACTATAGGACTTTCTATGCTTGTAATGTAGGCTCGGGTTCGGGTATGGTACATATGGAATTAGTAGATCAACCCTCATTGGAACTACACACCTCTTGAATCCACTTTTCACCTCTTTTCCCTATTTTCTCCCCTATTTCCTTTAATTGCTTCTTCTTTTCTTTGCATTTGCAACTACAGATGTGGTTTCTCTTTATTCAAGCATTCATTGATGTCACATATTTCTTTTCTTTTCTTTTCTTTCTCTTTGACAATGATTTTTTATTTCTTTCTTTTTTTTGTTATGTATACCACACCCGCTTTTTCCTTTTTCATTACCCAATTTTCATTCCATCCGACTCTTCTTAATCACCACTATAATAGCCACCCTCAACTTAGGCGATTTTCCTGAGTTGAGGTTCACAATGTCTAAGGAGGGACCAAGACCAAAACAGGTTCATTCTTAATAAAAGCAGGAAGGTGAATTGGTGTAAACAAAAAGAAAGGTCGATTTAAGCTCAAATATTTGGATAAAGGGATTTGTATTCTCTTTTGGTAGGTCTTTTAAGGCTAAAGTGGGCTCATAAATCAAAACGGCCTATGATCCTTTCCTAGTTTCCTATCCTCTATCTCGGTACGACTGACAAGAAAAGTTCTAGATTGACACACACAACCGAATTTAGCTATTAAACCTCACTCACACATAACACAAATCAACATCATCGCTTCTACTAACTGCTAGTTCAGGTAAAACCATACAATGGTAAACATGTTCACAGTTTCAATACCATGCAAAGATTCACAAAGGTCATACTTGTCAACTTTAACATACTCATACAAAAAATTTGGAGGGGTATCAACTTATAATTCAACAAAAATCAACAATTTAAGCTCTTGACTGCCTTCAGTTCACCTAACTTTCGACTGACACAAACAACATAAAACCCTAAACGTGCCGATTCTACTAGATATGGAATACTTGAGGGAAAAGATATCCAGAAAAAAAACTCTCGGGTTATGTTCAGCAAAAAGAATGCACAGGTATCCCTCCCCACCCCTATCAAGAAATGCATGCGTCGTCCTCGACACATATATGTCTCAAACAAAACTAGGGAAATAGGGAACATACCTGTGTGACCTAGGTGTCAGCTACCTGGTTGATGGAGGGTGTAGCTATGCCTCCAATGTTATCTCCAACATTACCGGCTTGACCCGGTTCATTTTCAGATCCAACAGAGCTCGTCCCTTCTCCAAGAGCTCTCGCTGCCTCAGTCTCGGCTCTTTGTTGAGCCTCCTCTCTTGATACATGCAGCACTTTATCCATCTCATTTCACTCTGATTTTTGCTGACGGAGCAGAGAAGCATCATCTTCAAAACTTTCCTCCTCAAGAGGCCTCTTTCCCTTATCATGTGCCACCAGCTCCTCAGTGATAAAATCAAAAATCGGTGGTAGCTCTTCTTCAAATTCGTCATCTATCACAGGAAGTACCGGTGGAGGTACTACAACTACCTGTCTGCAGCCAAATGACGCACCTTGGCTCTGAGCACTCCTAGCTCTGAGTACTATTTTGACAATTCAGGCGCCTGTAACTGTGCAAGGCGCTCATACATTCTTCTCTCAAAAGCGTCCAACCGGCCATGCACAGAACCGGACAATGCCTCCAACTCCTTCTCCACCCAAGGCTTTACTTGCTCCATCAGAACTTTAACCTGTAGAGCCGTGTGTGCCTGCTATTTTTTGGCCATAGCTAGATGCCTAGACATAACAACCAAAAACTCCTGATAAATCATAACTAGGCCGACTGTAGTGGTTCATAGAGGAGCAATAGGTGGTCTAGGTGCTGCTGCGCTGGATGATGACTCAGGAACATCAGCAGGTGCGGAGGTGTCCGATGCATCCGTATCCTCAAGCTGGCTACCTGTCTCTTTTCCTGCAATAGGCTTAGCCGCCAACTCAGTGAACTGTGCGGCATCGGTCTACATACTGCTGCCAAATGCCTCTGCTAATATGGTCGCTCCAGCGGATGCAGCTGCCTGAGTCCTTGCTCTCGATACCGGGTTTGTGTTATCTCAAATTAACCCGATATCTGTTATCTTCTGGATCACTATTCTCTGGTCAGCTAATGGAACTCCGGCACCTTTGACTCCTGACAGAGTCTATCAATCAGACAGGGGAAGGGAATTATAGTACCGTCATCGATTGCCCGCTCTCTAATCTCCTCAGCAATGTATCATGGGAAATTGATGGCATATCCCTCCATAATACTTGACACCAATGCCGCTCTATCAGGTGAGAGGATGTTATCATTGCTTGTTGGTACCATCCTATGCCGCACCAGTGACCACCAAAATTTAGCCTGAAAGTTGAGTGTGGCCTTCTTTATCTGAGACTCTATGCAGTGCAACCATTCAACCAGCGGACCACTTTTAGAAATGATCCGAGACAACCAAGTATATTGTCTGATGCGCTCCTAGCTATTCATCTTTTTTGTCTTAACTTTCTTCAACTAATATAGCCTGTGGTCGAACTCGGTCATGTTCATCGGAGCATGATAATCTGGCCCATACAGCATCTTGGAGATTGTCCTCTCAGATATGTCTACGGGAGTCTCTCGAACCAACACCTGTGTCAAGGCAGGCCTCTTGTTCCAGTCCTGGACCCCTAATGCCAAAAGTTGTAGTGTGGTTGCATAGACTGCATAGAATTCTCAGACTAAACGTGGGTTGTAGCTTCCTAATGGCTCGGTCAACCACCCGAACCTGAACTTGTCGAACACCGCTTGTAGCTCTGGAAGGTCTTTCAGCCCTGTAGTGATCAGCCTCAGCTCCTCATATATGCTCCTCTTCAGATTTCCTTTATCATTTGGAGCAATATCTCTGTTATATATGGCCCTCATACCATGAACACACCATCTCCACACATTCCTTGGTTGCTTGTTTGATGTGTTCGAAGTCTCAGTCAGTTCATCATCAGAGTCCCCTCACTGAGCATGTGACTCGTCAGCTATCTCTGTGTTTTGCCTAGCTGTGGGGTCCTCAGGAGAAAGTGCAGCTGTAGCCCTGACATTATCATAGTGCGGCTGGGTGAATCCCTCGCCAGTGGAGTGGGAGCATCGACCAGGGCTGTCAGATTTGAACTTTGTTGAGCCCTAGCCCTGGTTGATCTCCTCACTAACTCCTCCTCTAATACGTCATATTCTTCCTCCGAGCTAGTTGATTCTTTGGAGGAGGATGGCTCATCACGCAGTCTATTGTATGAAGGTTGACTGTGCTCAGGTGCTTGTTTCTTTGCCTGACTTTTTTTTGATGTACCTCTTGGAGCCATTGTACCTGTGGAAACATTGTTAGTATATGAGATGAGACGAAACAATAGCATTTTAAAAACTGTTGCTCATTGGACCTGACAAGTGACTAAATGAGTCGTTGCCACTGGCAGTGACTCGTGAGGTCGCTCGTTGTCACAAACTAGTCTTTATTCATGTTGGGCAATGTACTTGATGACTGGTCCCAATGAGTCATTACCAAAGGCACGAGTCGTTAGGTACACTATCTTCTCAATTTAATTTTTCCACTCAGGACGAGCTACACAATGAGTCATTTGATGATCCAGCGACTCGTGATATAGCTCATGCTCAAGAGTTTCAATTTACCCATATGTTCATCTTCATCTTCTTCCTATTATTCAACTCCACAAACACAGAACTTAGTTTTTCAAACTAGCCCGTGTACATTTAATCGCAATTTAGTTGTTTAAATCTTCCTAGGGTTCATTATCATTATGAGGCAAAAATAAAAAAAATACAACATTTAATTAGACCCTTGCAAGTTCATCAAAAACATGGGTCACCAACAAAAAATCTTATTCAAATGAAATCGACACTCACAATTACTGGGAAAAAGGTACTCACAAAATGTTTTTGGAACAGATGGGAGTGCGATCGTGTGTGCTTGGGTACCGTCGTGAGTGCAATGTTGAGGATTTTTTTCCGATGGGTTTGAGAGAAGAAGATGAAGAGGGAAGTTTGAAGTTTGTAATGGTGCTTGGTTAAAACTTAGGTGAGAATTTTGAAAAGTAAAAGAATCGGGTGTATATGATTAAGTTAAATTATACCTAATTCCAGCCTAGGTTGGGTTGGACATGTTCATCAAAAACTTATGACGCCTAGTGTCACAATTCGTTAAGTGATTAAACAAATTGTTTTTCCCTTTCATGTTGTGACTGGAGTTTAACAAACTTACCTGGGACCTAACGAGTCAAGCAACGACTCGTGGTGTCACCCAAAAAGTCGTGGCCTTAGTCGTGGTCCTTGGACTAGTGTAGCTTCAAGACGGGTCACTTAAGGAATCGTTTGGTCTCCCAATGATTCGTTGAGTGAGTCGTTATCACCCTTTTCATTTTGATTCTACCTTTTGCCCAGTGTACATGACGGAGGACCTCACGATTTGTTTCTTGAAGAGACGAATTCTTGAGTCACCCGTTGCTCCCCTATTTTCTGCAATTCTCTTCACGATTTGACTGAACGAGTCATCGGGTCAGACAACGACTCGTTTTGTGACATTTTGCACCAGAACCGAAGTTCCAGATTTTGGTTCCAACTTCAAATTTTCCATCTTAATCACCTGCACCCATCAACAAATGTAAAAACTGCATATTTCTTACATTTATAACTTGGGTTGCCTCCCAAGAAGTGTTTGATTTAACGTCGTGGCACGATGTGGGTGTTTTGGCTACTCAGACTTCACCAAAATACCTCCATGGGTTGCCTCCCATGTAGCGCCTGATTTAACGTGGCAGCACGACGCAAGTCTCTTGTCTACTAAAAATTTATCATGTAATTCGTCTCCGTCCTCTAATGCTAAGACTTTGCTGAATTCCCTTGGCTGTTTCTAGTCCAGCAAATGTTGAAGGTGACCTCTTCTTTGTTTAACCTGAATTTTAACTGGCCTTCCTCCACATCTGCTAGTGCCCTACCGGTTGCAAGGAATGGTCTCCCTAAAATGATGGGGACCTCAAAATCAACTTCGCAGTCCAGAATCACGAAGTATGATGGGAATATAAATTTGTCCACCTTGACAAGAACATCAAATAGGATCCCCACCGGCTTTTTAACTATTCTGTCAGCCATCAGTAGCCGCATAGTGGTCGGTGTGGGGGCTCCCAAGCCCAATTTTTTAAATACTGCTAGCGGCATCAAATTTATGCTATCTCCCATGTCACAAAGAGCTCTTACAAACTCAACATCCCTAATGGTGCAAAGTATAGTAAAAGCACCTGGGTCTTCCTTCTTTTAAGCTAGGACCCGTGTAGTTATGGCACCACACTGGTGCAGATTATCAGTAGGTTTAAAACTTACAGTCCTTTTTCTAGTGACGAGGTCCTTCATGAATTTGGCATATCCGGGCATCTTTTCAAGTGCCTCGATTAATAGGATGTTCACCGACAACTGCTTAAGCATAGAGATAAATTTGTGATACTTCCCATCTTCGGCTTTCTTCTTCAAACGCTGTGGATAAGGAGGAGGAGGTCTAGGGATCAATGTAAGTTTTTGCTATGCCTCCTTCTTCTTCCCATGGGCAGCTCCTTTCTCCTCTACATTACTTGCAATAGTTTTCATATCTAAATCTCCAACCAAAGTTGGTTTTTCGAAATATGCTACACTGTCATCATTAATCGAGATGGGCTTTTCTGACTCCTTAATTACAACGGACCTCGGAGGATCAACTGTTGCCTTCCTGCTCATAGTAGTGACCGCCATGCAATGGCTGACATTTTTAAGATTTTGCACTGTGTTGCAGGATAGTGTGCCTTTTTGCCTCTGATTCATTGCAACAGACATCTGACTTATCTGCTGCCTAATCTACCTGATAGCCACGGCATGTGACTCTACCTTTTGATTTAAACCAGAAATATCAGCACGGAGCTCCTTAAAGTGGCCATCCATTGTCTCCATATTCTTGAGTACTTTGGACAACATGTTTTCAACCCTTGAACCACTGGACTCTAGCTCACAGTTTCTTGGAGGAACATACAGACCGCTCCTATAATTTTTGAACTCCTCATGCTTCTTCTAGTCTCCATTATCTCGGTATTAGCTCGGTTGTAAATATTAACCCTGTAAAAGTTTTGACCTTGGTTTCCTTGACCTTGACAACAAGAGTCTTCGTTAGACCCCTGGGTGTTGGTCCGGAAACCCGCCCTCTGATCATTTAAATAGTTAGCTTCCTCTTCAGACTCAGATTCACATCCATCATTTCTCGGGGCCTTGCCCTGAGAACCCACAACATTTACTTTCTACGCATCGACTCCCATCAAGTGCTTGGCCAGCAACCCCATATTGATCTTTATTTCTACAATATCTTGATCACGCACCTCATTTTTTCTCCTCTGTTCTGCAGACATACCAACCGCATAAAAGCCAGCTGGAATCATCGACTCTCTAGTGTGCCAAGCGCGGTTGGTTTTGGTGATCCCATCTAGTAGGTCAGCAGCCTCTGCATAAGTATGGCTCATTAAGGTTCCTCCAGAGACGGTATCAGCTATCGCCTTGGAGTTCGCATTCAGAGACCTATAAAAGATCTCCAACAATGTATCATCTAGAATCCTGTGATTTGGCACCCTTTTGAGCTTTTTGTTGAAACTCAGACAGGTATCGTGAAGTGCCCCCGAATTTAGTTGTCTGAAGTTATATATTTCATCTTTCAACTGCAACGCTTTGGATGGTGGGAAGAATATTTCAAGAAAATCTCTCTTAAGTTCCCCCAAGTAGTGATTGAATCATTCAGCAGATCAGCCCAACCACATTGTTGCCTCACTCCCTAGTGAGAATGGAATTAACCTCAGTCTGATTGCGTCCTGCCTCACTCCCAATTGTTTGTATGCCTTACATATATCCACAAAATTTTTCAAGTGAGCGTGGGCATCATCATATGCATGACCCGCAAATATTCCCTTCATGTTGAGCAGATGTATTATTGCACTAGTAATATCAAACTTTTCCCCAGCAGGCAAAGGAGGAGGGACTATAGCTCCAGTGGCACCGACTTCGTCTATATAGACATCATCCTCCTCATAAAAATACTGGTGTATCTGGTGTTCTAGACCTCTGTGTCGTCTAGCTCGCTTTGCTTCTGCAGCTAGATGTTGCTCTTCAGCAACTCTAGCTAACTCATGATCTCTAGCCCGAGCTTGCTCCTCAACCAACATTGTCGCTGTGGCTTGGTCCACGGTTTCCTGCTCTTGGATGTTGGCCATTCTTCTCAGGTTTCTTAACGTCTACTCAAGTTTGTGATCAATTGGAACAAGGGGATTTCCTTGGCTCCTAGTATCGGGCATGCACAAACCTAAGACCTGTTAAACAACTAAAACAACAAAAGAAAAATAAAAAGAAATAAGAACCAATAGTAAAGCAAACACAATTAACAAAAGCCTTAGCCGTATTCCCCGACAATGGTGCAAAAATTTGATGTCGCCCAAATTACACCTTGCAATTGAGATATAAAACAGTCGATGTCAAATATAGAACCCAACAAAAGTTGGGATCGATCCGACAGGGAATATGGAAATAACTTAAGTTAATGCGAATAGATATTACTATCGAGTTACTTATTTCCTAAGGGGGAAAGAAATAGAATAATAAACAAAAATAAAAATACTAAATGCTTAGATCAAATTCAGTTTGTATTCAATTAACGACTTGACTAGGATTGTGTTCCCCAAGACTTAATAACCACAAGGCTTATACACCAGTGATCTATTCTGGAGTTCAACATGCAGTATCGGTAAGTTAGGTTCACCAAAATGGTTGGTCCCCTATCTTGATGATTATCACCATGCAACTTGGTCCGTATAAGGGTGTACTTTTAATTGACCCTTACCCTTTAATATCGGATTAGCTATCCCCGGACAAGTTCAAGCTATTATATGAGGGTTGATAGCCTCAAATCTCCGTTGCTAATCCCTTTTCCCATTCACTACCTCCTTGGTCCGGTAAGTAAGAATAAGACAAGTCCTAACGTTTGCAACCGTCAAGAATAAATAAAAAAGAAGTTAAAAACAATACATGCTTTAAACCCCGTTCAAGAATCACTAAGTGTTTCACCTATGTGTGTTAATTCATCTTAGTTCCCACAACCCTAGTTATGGGTTTAGATACTCATACTTGTATGATCACAATCACAAAATATTGAATAAATCATAATTGAAACTTACAAGTTATCGTAGAAGAAAACCAAGTAATTCAACAAAACTCCAAAATTGATGAATAAATTCCAATATTGATTTTGATCCTCAAATTCAAGAACAAAATTGTAAACTTTATTTCTTGACCCAAGAAGAATCGTACAACACCAAAATCCTACGTGAAAAATATTAATAATAATCTTCCCGTCGAAAATTAACCTAAACAGTGTATTTATAGTTCCAAGAAAACCTTTTCCTAACTAAAACCAAAAACCAGGTCGTCAGTGATCAAGGGCTTGGTGACGATTCGTTAGGACCTTTGACGAGTCGTGCCTTACTAAAAATCAGTTGTCTTCAACATTGATCCCAGCTGTGGCAACGGGTAACCTCACGACTCGTTGTGCCTGGGCACGAGTCATTAGGCCCCTCGTGGTCTAACTCCATCAAAATTCTAGTGTATCGCACGGTTGGTTCTAGAGCTCTACCAACAAGTTATTTAGTCAACTAACGACTCGTTAAGTCGTCCGTCAACTTCACTGGCTACTTCTTCACTAATTCCTCTCGAGTCCTCACGACTGTATTCATGATTTATTACCAAATGTAACGAGTCATTCCCTCAACCCGTCAGGTACACTGTTTCTGCATCTTCAAAACTTAATAGTTGCCCACGACCTCAACAACGAGTCATGCTTCTTGCCAACGACTCGTGAAGTGCATGATAGTCACCTTTTCAGTTGTTTTAAGCATAAATTTTCCCAGTTCACTTCCAAACCTGTTTTCCTGCAACATTAAACACAAAACACATCATCCTATATAAACACACCCAGAATGTGCATAATGTATTGGTTTTAAGCGTCGAAAGTATCGTAAAATCATAGCACGTCACTAACCCATGGTACATTACATAACATAAGCAAGATCATACACTAAATGAAAACATTCATACGATGTAGCATAAGATGAAGTCTATGATATCATAGACAACAAGCCAAGTTGCTAGATAACTATACATTATAGTCTGAAAAGCCTTTAAACATAAGATGAGCTGAAGGGACAAATCCCCAACTAGCTCTACTAAGTCTAGAAACTGAAATGATTAAAAGTAAATGATAATGTCCAAATTCACTCCTCGCAAGGATGGAGTGCAAATGGTTATTGGCAAAACAAATATACAAGACAAGTGTCAGGATGGAATCCCATAAGGAATAGTAGTTGATCACATAAGAGTTTTCTATCAAATTGAAGTAACTTGCATCAATATCTTAAAAATAATAAAGTAAAGATTGGGGAAATCACAACTTGTTAATTGAACCTCAAATTCACACACAAAAATAGGGAGAAAACGTAGAAACTACCAAAAGAGAGAATACTAGGTGTGTGATATTGAAGGAGCATCATCAGATTGGAATTACTAACAGCTCCTAGTATTAGTCAATAGTATAAGTAATTATGAACGAGGTGGCAGCCGACGTTTTTCAACCAACTAGGTGCCTTATGCCTTGGGTTTTCTCAAACCCCAAAGTCCTTTTCACAACAACCAGAGCAACTTGGGTAAGAATTTAACCATTTCTAGCTTTGATTCTCAATGGGTGTGTGACAATGGGTTTTGGCTATCTCTAGCCCAACCCCACATGATCAACACCCAGTTACCCACTAGTGTTTTCTGACCCATACTTTAAATCCATTTTTCAAGCAAAATTAGAGTAAGTAAATACAACCCACATTTGCAACTATGAGTATTTAGATTAAAACTCAGAGAAAACACTTGAATTATACCGATTGAGTAAATCTAAGAGCAATTAAATAATACCTAATCCAAATCAAACCCATCATTCACACATCCCTAGCAAGGAATTTAGCTACACATGTTAGTAGAAAAAGACATTGCATTACATAATAATTCAATATCCATTCAATAAAATGAGTAATGAAATTCAAGCACAAGGTTCTGGTCTCTAAGATGGAGTTTTTCTTACCTTTTCAAAGAAGAAAATGAAGAGTTCTCTCTCTACAATTCAATTCTCTAACTTCTCTCTCTCTCTCTCTCTCTACTTTCTATTTAATATTCAATAGAATGGAATGTTCAGTTCTCCTCTTTTCTAGAAAGGTAAAGAAGTAGGGTACAAAATGCTCCTCTTTTTCCGAGCTGGACGTTTTTCCCTTTCTTGACGGCCATCACTTTCGAGTCACCGGCGGTTCGCCGGTACTGATCCCCGATCCATCGATCTGTCACAGCTAGTGTCCAGTGAATTTTTGTATTGGCACCGGTGGTTCGCCAATCTTGATCTGTGGTTTGCAATTAGACCCTCTTCAGCACAATGAGCGGCTGCGGTCAGTCGGCGTTTCGACGGTGTTCTTCAGTGGAGCGCCGATCCTCATCTCAAATTTTATGCTTTTTGCTCAATTGCATGCTTCCTCTTCTCAAGTTAAACACCTGAAAAGATCAAGGAAAAGGGCATAAAATCCACTTAAATAACTTGAAAATCAAACAACAACTCATGTGTAAGAGCCTAATGAGTTGGTAAATTACCAACTCATTAGACCCCCAAACTTGAACCATTTTTTGTTCTCAAGTAATGAAATTCTTTACAGCTGAGCTAATGGAACAACATGTTATGTCATATGAGTCTATGCACCAAGGACTATTGAGCCTAAGACAACCCAAAAATGCTCGCCGACTCGAAATAAAAGAGAAGAGACTCCAAAAAATATGCAAAAGTTTCAAGAGGTAACCACAATAAATAGACATGATTCATAAATGTTTTCATTCTTCAAAAAATGGGCATGGTTTATCAAAACGAGCATACATAGCATCTTAAATCATTGCAAATTTACATTCAAAGCTTTCCTTGAAGCTCACGACTCTCATGTCCTAATCACATCTTTACACCAATACAAGCATGTTCTCTAAGGGGGTGATGCCACTCACGAGAAAAAAAATCCCTTTTTATCATGAAGTAGTGCACACACTAGGGATTATAGAATAAGACAATAACACTCACTCTCACAAAGAAATTCTCCATGCACACAACTTGACCCGTAAGCTTGCCCTTCCTGTAAATTTCCACTAATGTAGAGTTGATACACTCAAAATCAAATAGGATTTGGGGTTCATAATGAATGCTAGGGGCTAAAGTAGGATAAACAATGAATTTTAGAGATTAGAACCTCCCTAATGCCTTTTTGTGTTTTCAACATCCCCACCCTCTATTGAAATCACTTCCCTATCTCTCCTTGTTCATCATTTTCCTTTGTTTAGCAAGAGCCACCCTTATAACTCCTTTGGATTTCACAATTAGCTTCATCTAAGCAAGGGTTAACACCTTTCAACTATTCTTTCTTTTTCAATGATTCAAGGTTCTTCAACCAACCAATTCATCCAGTCTAATCACAATTTGGTGCTACCTCACATTGAAGCTCTCACATTTCTCCCTTTTCTTGTAAATCCCCAAACGTAGGCTTTTGCCTTATTTCAATTCATTTCCTTATCTTTCCCTATTTCTTGGGCTTCAATCCCCATTTTCATTCCTTCATCACTAGCAATTAGGGAGGATGGGTGCCAAAGAAGAGGATTAAAAAGGATCATTGGGCTTGAAATGTGGTTTTCAAGAAAAAATAAGTTCAAAGGCTCAACATTGCCTAGCAAAGGAAGATGTTTAAGGAGGTCATTTTGGGTAATGTGACTAGCAATAGAAATCCTAAAGTCATGTTCTAAGTGTAGCTACGTCTAGGATTTCACCTTGAGTCACACTTAGAACAAGTTTTAGACAAATGTATATGCATGGGAATCATTCAATCAACCTCACCACACAAGATATCACACTCTAAGGAGTTCACACAGTTCATTACCACAACCAGATTATGACTTAAGACAATTGATCATGTGAATTAACAAGCCAAACAAGGAATGTGCAATGTATGACAAGAGAGTGCTATATTTTCCATTTCAAAAGCTCCATTTCTTCCAAACTCATTTTTTCATGTCGCACAAAAATATTTTGGTGGTACCTCTCAAAATTTTTTTTAACAAGAATAAAAATTATGGCATTTTTCCTTAAGAAAGTCGCCTCACAATCTATCATTGGGAATGTCACCCGGTTCAACAATTGAAAAAGAAAAAAAAATAAATTTCTCCTTGGGAAAGAATCGTGGTACAAAGAAAATCCTTGGAATTTATCCACTAACTACTATTCACAAGAGTGAAAATCAAACTTGGGTCACAAAACATTTGGCAATTTAAACAACGATCCAATCATTTACACTAACAATTCAAGAACAAAATTTTCATTTCATTCATCGTCAGCCCGACAAAGGCTCAACAACCAACAACAATTTTTAAAACAACAGCCTGACAAGGGCAGCATCAACATCATCAATAAAAGCCCGACAAATGCATAAAATCAACAACAATAACCATGAAAGAGATACACTCATCCCACCCTAACTAAAATAATACATTATCCCCAATGTATGCATACAAAAAAGTGAGGGTAAGAACTCTATGAAGTGGTTGCTCATCATTACTATCATCCTCGGCCTCAGCATCCCCATCATGGCCATCATCTCCTAGATCCTCCTCCTCATCCCCTAAGACCTCGAACAAGTCTTCTATAGGCCTCGGGCAATAGACGAGGCAGCCATAACTATGTCAAGTGCGCTCATGTCAGGAACCTCCATTGACATCCGACCTTTCCATTCCCTCACTTCAGTCCAAAGAGAAGTGACAGCCCCCTCCACAACATCAATGCGAGAGCATAACTTGCTCAAGCTATCATACATCAACTTCATCTCCTTTTTCACCATCTTGGCAATCAGAGCAGGAAGACTTTTAGCCAATTTTTGGAGTTGGTTCTCATGGGAGTGTGTTATCTCTATGAGCTTTTGGAGGCCGCTTGGGCGAGAAGATGTGGGAGGAGGTGAGGCTCCTCTAATTGGTGCTTCTCCAAAAGTCTGGCCTGATTCCTCAGGATGTGGCATGTTGAGATCGGGGGTCATGGGTAAGGGTGGGCATTCGGTGTTTCGGTTCGTTTTTTTCAAATTTCGGTTCGGTTTTTTTGATTTTCGATTATGAATAAGGAACACCGAACACCGAACCATTTTAATTCGGTTCAGTTCATTTTTTTTAATTCGGTTCGGTTTATTTATTTCGGTTATTCAGTTTTTTGGGCTTGGCTGATGGGCTTTTTTTTGGTGGTAAAATGGGATGCTTTTTAAATAAAATATAAATTATTTCAAGCATTTTAAT
>JACEIK010006164.1:21987-44115 GCA_018107945.1 Datura stramonium | reverse complement strand
ATTCGGTTCGGTTCGGTTTTTCGGTTTTCATTTTTTTGCCCACCCCTAGTCATGGGGGCCTGCTCTACACTATGGGAGATGGACTCCACAGGGATATCAAAGGCTTGCATTCGCTTTCTCTTTCTCTTGGAAGCATCTGCATCCCTCTTCCTATCCATAGTGATCACACTAGTAGCGGAGCTAGGGGCCACATCCGGTAAAAGTGGCACTCCTTCTTGGAGGTAAAGTTGGGATATAAGCACAACATAGAGCATTGAGGTTCTAGCTTGCCTTGCCTTTTTTTCATTTGAATAGCCACTATTTCCCTAAAGTTTATTGGGACCCCTATCATGATGCAAGTAATGAGGATGGACGCCTCCAAATTACCCTACGTTCATTCTTTGAGGGCATAATGCAGCCGCAAATAAAATCAAGCCACAACTTGGCTTCAAACTTCAAATCATGCTTGGAGATCTCTCCACCCATAGAAGCCTAGAAGGGTGTGTCGATGACAATAATGGGAGCAATCCACATGAACTGATCCTCTTTGTTGGCAATTCTGGCTACAAACTCAATTCCATAGTCTATCTCATCCTCTGAAAATAAAGAATTGACGGCCGCTGGTGTGATGTCAGCCTCCACACCCTTACCATAACTGAGGAAAGGTAGGGGAATTCGTCAACCGTGCCTCGATGATTCATGCTCTCTTGCCTAGCCTGGTATGATGCATAGAACTCAGGCACTAGGCTTGTCTAGAAGTCTGGAAGAGGATTGGAAAAGACATTCCATTGGTGATCAGTGTATTGCGCAGTGATGTTGGGGAAGTCACCCAAAAGACCTACCAAGTCGAAGTGCTTTTCTACCGTGATAGAGCGCCCCTTGCAAATAGCATAGTGCCCCTTCATGTCGGACACACAAAAGATAATGGCTTTTCTAGTGTTGACAGGGGTTGGGGTCACCTTTAGTTTCCCCTTGCCTTTGATTCTAGATATGCTCGGGGCCTTCCCTTTACTTGGTTTCCTGGATGAAGACATAATCTGCAGAGACATGTTAGTGCCACTCAACACTATTACTTTTTTGTATTTTTTGGCATCATGGAAAAGAAAGATCAACATTACTCTAGCTAATTGATTGAGGGATAAATAAACAAAAAGATTAAATGTCGCCCAAATTACACCTCTCAATTGAGATATAAAGTGGTCGATGTCAAATAGAGAACCCAACAAAGGTTGAGGTCTATCCCACAGGGAATATGGAAAGAACTTGAGTTAATGCGAATAACTACTACTATCGGGTTACTTATTTCCTAAGGGGGAAAGAAATAAACTACTAAATCAGAGTAAAAACTACTAAATTCTTAAGTCAAATTAGGTTTGTATTTAATCAACAAATTGACTAGGATTGTATTCACCAAGACTTCATAACCACAAGGCTTTTAGACTAGTGATCTATTCTGGTGTTTAACATGCAATATTAGTAAGTTAGGTTCACGTAAATGGTTGGTCCCTTATATAGATGATTATCATCATGCAACTTGGTCTATATACAGGTGTCTGCTTAATTAACCCTTCCCCTTAATATAAGATTAGCTATCCCCGGACAAGTTCAAGATATTAGATGAGGGTTGATAACCTCAAATCTCCGTTGTTAATCCCTTTTTCCATTCACTACCTCCTTGTCTGGAAAGTAAGAATAAGGCAAGTTCTAACATTTGCAACCATTAAGAAATAATTAAAACGAAGGGAAAACAATACATGCATTGAACCTTGTTCAATAATCACTAAGTGTTTAACCTATGTGTGTAAATTCATCTTGGTTCCCACAACCCTAGTTATGAGTTTAGCTACTCAGTTTAAATACTCACAATCACAAAATATAGAATAAATCATAATTGCAACTAACAAATTATTGAAGAGAAAACCAAGTAAATTGAATAGAACTCCAAACTTGATGAACAAATTCTAATGTTGCTTTTGATCCTCAAACTCAAGAACAAAATTGTAAACTTTGTTTTCTGAACCAAGAATAATAGTACAACACCAAAATCTATGTGAAAAATAGTAATAATAAACTGTCTGTCGAAAATAAACCTAAACAATGTATTTATAGTTGCAAGAAAACCTTTTCCTAACTAAAATTGGAAATCAGGTCGTCAATGGTCACAGGCTCAGTAATGACTCGTTAGGACCTCTAACGAGTCGTGCTCAGTTAAAAAACAGTCATCCTCAGCATTAGGCCCAGTCATGGCAACGAGTCACCTAACAACTCATTGGGCCTGGGCACGAGTCGTTAGGCCTCTCGTGGTCCAGCCTCTTCAATTTTCCAGTGCACCCTGCGATTGGCTCCAGTGATCTCCCAACGAGTCATATAGTACAATAGTGACTCATTATGTCATTTGTTATCTCCACTGTTTACTTCTTTGATAATTCATCTCCCAATCTTCACGACTAGTTTCACGAGTTATTACCAGATGTAACTAGTCGTGCCTTCAACCCGTTAAGTACACTGATCCTTCATTTTCAAAACTCGATATTTTGCCACGAACTCAGCAATGAGTCATGCTAAGTGCCAACGACTCGTGAAGTGCCTAGTAGCCTCCTTTTAAGTTGTTTTCAACATTAATTTACTCGTTTCACATTCCGAACCAGTTTTCCTGCAACACTTAACACAAACACATTATATCTACCTAAACATACCCAAAATTTGCATATTTCCTTTTTTTAAGAGTAAAAAGTGCTGTAAAATCACGACATATCAACACCCTCAACTTGGAACTTTTGCATGTCCTCAAGAAAAAATAAAAAAAAATAAAACAAACTAAACTACCTCGACACTTCAATCGAAAAAACTCTAGGAAACTTACGACAGTCACAATTATTCATCAAATCGAATTTTCTAACCCCTCCTTCATCATATCAACTCAAATCACAACGCAATGCAAAATTTTCAACCATGACACAGAGGAATCAAAACATGGAAAAACACTGTCACTTGCAACCTTGCACATAAATCTATAACACTGACCCAGACAATTCGCAAACGATTTTGTTGACCAAATGCTCTCACCTCAAAGAAGTCCCATACTCACACATGTGTATATGATTATTTCGATGTATTTCTCTTGGGACTATGTACGATTCACTCACTCTCACAAAGAAATTCTAACTGTGTGCATGCGTTGCCATAGGTTGCCTTTACTTTCAATACCTTGATTTTCAAACAAGTAACCAGGATCATTGTACGACTTTTCTAGGCTTGTAATGTAGGCTCAGGTCCAGGTATGGTACATATGGACTTAGTAGCTTAACCCTCCTTGGCACTATATACGTCTTAACTCCACTTTTAACCTTTTTTCCTATTTTCTCCCATTTTTCCTTTACTTGCTTCTTCTTTTATTTGCATTTGCATCTACGGGTGTGGTTCTTCTTCTTTCAAGCATTCATTGATTTCACATTTTTCTTCTGTTTTATTTTCTTTCTCTTTGGAAACATTCTTTCTTTCTTTTCTTCCATTAGCACACCACACTCGCTCTTTCACTTTCATTACCCAATTTTATTCCATCCTACTCTTCTTAATCACCCCTATCATAGCCACCCTCAACTTAGAAAATTTTCCTGAGTTAAGGTTCACAATGTCCAAGGAGGGACCAGGGCCAAATAGGTTCATTCTTAATCAAATCAGAAGGTGAAATGCATAAACAAAAAGAAAGGGCAATTTAATCTCAAACATTTGGATCAAGGGATATTTATTTTCTTTTGGTAGGTCTTTTAAGGCTAAAGTGGGCTCAAAAATAAAAAAACGCCTATGATCCTTTCCTAGTTTCCTATCCTCTATCTCGGTACGACTGACCAGGAAAGTTCTAGATTGAGACACACAGTTGAATTTAGCTATTAAACCTCACCAACACATAGCACAAGTCAACATCATCACTTCTACTAACTGCTAGTGCAGGCACAACCATACAATGGAAAATATGTTTATAGTTTCAATGCCATGCAAAGATTCACAAAGGTCATACTTGTCGATTTTAACACACACATAAAAAATTTAGGAGGGGTATCAACTTATTAGTTCAACAAAAATCAACAATTTCAACTCTTGAATGCCTTATGTTTACCTAACTTTCTTTCGACTGACACAAACAATCATAAAATACTAAACTTGCCGGTTCTAGTAGATAAGGAGCACCCGAGGAAAAAGATTTCTGGCAAGAAAAACCCTCGGGTTATATTCAGAAAAAATGCACAGGTATCCCTCCCCACCCCCATTAAGAGAAGTATGCATCATCCTCGACGCATATATATATATATAATAAAACTAAGGAAATAGGGAACATACCTGTGCGACCTAGGTGCCAGCTACCTGGTCGATGGAGGGTGTAAATACTCATCTAATATCCTCTCCAATATTACCGGCTTGACCCGGTGTATTTTTCGATCCAAAGGAGCTCGTCCCTTCTCCATGAGCTCTCACTGCCTCAATTTCGGCTCTCTATCGAGCCTTATCTCTCAAAATCTACAACATTGTCTCCATCTCTCTCTGCTCCCATTTCTGAGCACAAAGCAGAGAAGTATTCTCCTCAAAACTTGCCTCCTCATGAGGCCGTTTTCCCTTATCATGTGCCACAGGCTCCTCAGTTTAAATCAAACACCAGCTCTGAGCGCTCCTAGCTCTGCATACCACTTTGCCAATTCAGGCGCCTGTAAATGCACAAGGCGCTCATCCATGCATCTCTCCAAAGTGTCCAACCGTCCATGCACAGAACTAGATAATGCCTCCATCTCCTTTGACATCCAAGGCTTTACCTCCTCCATTCAAACTTTAACAGGTAGAGTCGTGTGTTCCTGTTTCTTTTCGGCCTTAGCCAGCTACCTAGCCATGTCAACCAAAAATTCTTGAGAAAATCTTTACTAGGCCGGCTGTAGGGGCTCATGGAGGAGCAACTGGTGGTCTTGGCGCTGCTGCGGTGGATGAGGACTCAGGAGCATCAGCAGGTGCGGAGGTGTCCACTGCATCTGTAGCCTCAGGCTGGCTACCCGTCTCTCTACCCTCAGTAGGCTCAGCCGCCAAATCAGTGAGCTCTGAAGCATCGGTCTGCATACCACTACCAAATGCCTCTGCTAAATGGTTGCTCCAGCGGAAGTGGTGGACTGACTCCTCGCCCTCGATATTTGGTTTGTCTCATCTTTGATCAACCTAATATCTATAATCTTCTATACCATTATCCTTTGGTAAACTGATGGCAACTCAAGAACCTGACTCCTGACAGAGTCTATCAATAAGACATGGGAAGGGAATTGTAGTACTGTCATTTATCGCCCACTCTCTAATCTCCTCAGCAATGTACCACGGGAAATTGATGGCATATCCCTCCATAATGCTTGCTACCAATACCGTCTATCAGGTGTGAGAATATTATCATTGCTGGTTGGTACAAGCCTATGCCGCACCAGTGACCACCAAAAGTTAGCTTGAAAATTGAGTGTGGCCTTCTTGCTCTGAGACTCGGTGTCGTGTAACCATTGAACCAGCGGACCTCTTGTGGCAATGACCCAAGATAGCCAAGTGTATTGCCGATGCGCTCCTCACTATTCAGCTTCTTAGTCTTGACTTTCTTTAGCTCGAATAGCCTATGGTCGAACTCGGCTGTGTTCATCGGGGCATGATAGTCTGGCCCATACAGCAGCCTGGAGATTGTCCTCTTAGATATATCCACCGGTGTCTCTCGAACCAACACCTGAGTCAAGGCAGACCTCTTTTTCCAGTATTGGCCCCTTAAAGCCAAATTTATAGTGTGGCTGCGTAGGCTGCATAAAATTCTCTGACTAAGTAGGGGCTGTAACTTTCTGATGGCTTGGTCAACCACCCAAACCTGTACTTGTCAAACAAGGCTTGCAGCTCTGGAAGGTCCTTAAGCCTCGTGGTGACTAGCCTGGGCTCCTCATAGATGCTCCTCTTTGGATGTCCTTTATTGTTTGGAGCAATGTCTCTGTTATATATAGCCCTCATACCATGAACACCCCATCTCCTCACATTCCTTGGTTGATCATTGGATGTGTTCGAGGTCTCAGTTAATTCATCATCGAAGTTCCCTTGCTGAGCATGTGACTCATCAGCTACCTCTACGTTTTTCCCAGCTGTGGTGCCCTCGGGAGAAATTTCTGTTGTAGCCCTGACATTCTCATCTGTATGGCTTGGCGGATCCCTTGCCAGTGGAGTAGGAGCATCAACTAGGGCTATCAGATTCGTAGTTCGTGGAGCCCTAGCCCTGGTTGATCTCCGCACCAGCTACTCTTCTGACTCTTCATATTCCTCCTTTGAGCCACTTGACTCTTTAGAGGAGGATGGCTCATCCCAAAGTCTGCGGTATGATGGTTGACTCCTCTCCAGTACTTGTTTCTTTGTCGTACCTTTCTTCGATGTACCCCTCGGAGCCATTGTACCTGTGGAAAAGTTGTTAGCATACCAGATGAGATGAAACAAAGGCACTTATAAACTGAGGCTCAGTGGACATGACGAGTAATTAAACGAGTGGCAACGTCTCATAAGGTCCTTCATTGTCTCGGACCATTCTTTCTTCTTGTTGGACCAGTGTACCTAACGATTGCTCCCAACGAGTCATTGCCAAAGGCAATGAGTCGTTAGGTCAGTCGTTAGGTTCACTAGTCTCTTGATTTATTTTCCACTACAGAAGAGCTACACAACGAGTCATTTGGTGAGCTCACGACTCGTGATGTAGCTCGTGCTCAGGAGTTTGATTTTACCTATCCCCCATCTTGTTGTATACATACTATTTTTCAACTCCACAAACACAAAAAATCAATTTCTCATATCACTACAAACAAGTTTATTCATGGTTTTTATTATTAAATGCTACCTAGGGTTGACTATCAATTTCCAGTAAAAAAATCAATCGATGGATCACACATTCATGCTCATGAGAGTTCAACACAACATTCATCAAACATTGATCAATTTCAAAAAATAGAGACACTCACGATTAACTACGAAAGATTAGGCACTGGATGCTTGAGCAGAGGGTAGTGTGCGATCTTGTGTGTGTAAATGCTTTGATATCAATTTGAAGAATTGTTGGTGAGGTTGGGAGAAGAAGAAGAATAGGGAAGTTTGAAGTTGTGGTGGTGTTGGTTTTAAAATCAAGTGAGAATTTGAAAGGTAACAAAATCGGGTTTAATATATTTTAAGTTAGATTTTACCCCAATAATGGCATGGGTCGGGTCGAGGGAGTTTATTAAAAAAAAATTATGACAACCTATGCAATGATTCGTTATGTGGTTAAACGAATCATTTGCTTGTGCAGTGACTAGAGTTCAAAAACTTACCAGGGACCTAACGACTCAAGACACAACTCGTGGTGTCACCCAACGAGTCTTGGCCTGAGTCGTGGTCCTTGAACTGTTGTAGCTTCATGACAGGTCCCCTAACAAATCGTTGGATTACCCAATGATTTTTTATGTCCCTCATTGGTGCCTTTATCATTTTTCTAAAAATTTACAAGATGGTGCACTCGATGGAAGACACAACGACTCGTTGTTAGTGGCAACGAGTCATTAGGTCGACCATTATTCCCCTGTTTTCTGCTGATGTCTTCACGGTTGGACTGAACGAGTCATCGGGTGAAACGATGACTCGTGCTGTGATATTTTGCACCAGAATTGAAGTTCTAGATTTTGGTTCCAACTTCAAATTGTCCATCTTAATCACCTGCACCCATTAACAAGCGCAAATACTGCATATTTTTTTACAATTACAACGGGTTGCCTCCCAAGAAGCGCTTGATTAAACGTTGCAGCACGATGTGGGTGTTTTGTTTACTCAGACTTCACCAAAACATCTCCATGGGTTGCCTCCCATGCATCGCCTGATTTAATGTTGCGGCACGATGAAAGTCTCTTGACTACTCAGAATTCGTCAAGCAATTCATATCTGAACTCTAGTGCTGAGACCATGCTGAATTCCTTTGGTTGCTTCATTGTCCGACAGATGTTAAAGGTGTCCTCTTCTTTGTTCAACATGAATTTGAACTAGCCTGCCTCCACATATACTAGGGCCCTACCGGTTGCAAGGAATGGTCGCCCCAAAATGATGGGGACCTCATAATCCACCTCGCAGTCCAGAATCACGAAGTCTGCTGGGAATATAAATTTGTCCACCCACATAAGCACATCAAATAGGAACCCCACCGGCTTTTTAACTATTTTGTCAGCCATCAGTAGCCGCATAGTGGTCGGTGTGGGGGCTCCCAAGCCCAACTTTTTAAACACTTCTAGGGGCATCAAATTTATGCTAGCTCCCAGGTCACAAAGCGCCCTTGCAAACTCGACATCCCCAATGGTGCAAGGTATAGTAAAAGCAGCTGGGTCTTCTTTATTCTGAGCTAGGACCCATGTAGTTATAACACCAAAGTGGTGCATATTATCGGCAGGTTTAAAGCTTACAGTCCTTTTTCCTGGTGATGAGGTCCTTCATTAATTTAGCATAGCCAGGCATATGCCCAAGTGCCTCGATTAATGGGATGTTCACAGGCAATTGCTTTAGAATAGAAATAAATTTGTGATACTTCCCATCTTTGGCCTTTTTCTTCAAACGTTGTGGATAAGGGGGAGGAGGTCTAGGGATCGGTGTAAACCTTTGTTGTGCCTCCTTCTCATTTTCATGGCCAGATCTATGCTCCTTTGCATTACTAGGAGCAGTCGTCACCATTGCATCTCCAACCAAAGTTGGCTCATCGGAATCCGCTATCCTATCATCATTAATTGATTCGGGCTTTTCTGATTCCTTAATTACAACCTGCCTAGGAGGATCAACTGTCGCCTTTCTGCTCATAATAGTGACCGCCATGCAATAACTATCATTTTCTGGATTTTGCACCGTGTTGCTGGGAAGTGTGCCTTTCTGCCTCTGATTCATTGCAATAGACATCTGACTCAGCTGCTGCTCAATCTGCTTAATGGCCACGGCATGTGACTTCACCTGTTGATTCAAACCAGAAATATTGGCGCGGAGCTCCTTGAAATGGTTGTCTGTTGTCTCCATCTGCTTAAGTACCTTGGACAATATGTCTTCAACCCTTGAACCACTAGACTCTGGCTCACGGTTCCTAGGAGGAACATATAGACCGCTTCTATCATTCTTGTACTCCTCTTTCTTTTTCTAGTCTCCATTGTCTCTGTATTAGCCTCAGTTGTAATTGTTATCCTTGTAAAAGTTCCGACCTTGGTTCCCTTGACATTTTCGCCAAGAGTCTTGGTTAGACCCTTGGGTGTAGGTTTGAAAACCCGTTCTTTGATAATTTAGATAGTTAGCTTCCTCTTCAGATTCATATTCACCTCCATCATTTCTTGAGACCTTTCTCTGAGAACCCACAACATTAACTTTCTCAGCTTCGGTTCCCATCAGATACTTAGAAAGCAACCCCATAGTGGTATTTATCTCAGCGATATATTGATCTATTTCTTCATCCTTTATTCTCTGTTCTGTAGACATACCTACCGCATAAGAACCAGACGGAATCTCCGACTCTCTTGTGTGCAATACGCGGCTGGTTTTGGTGATTATTTCAAGTAACTCAGCAGCTTATGCATAGGTGTGACTCATAAAGGTTCTGACAGAGATGGTATCAGCCACTGCCTTGGTGTTAGCATTCAGAGACCTATAGAAGATCTCCAACAATGTATCATCTGGAATCCTGTGATTTGGGATCCTTTTGAGCTTCTTCTTGAAATGCAACCATGTCCCGTGAAGTGCCTCTAAATTCAATTTCCTGAAGTTATATATCTCATCTTGCAACTGCAACGCTTTGGAAGGTGGGAAGAATCTTTTAAGAAAAGCTCTCTTAAGCTCCCCCCAAGTAGTGATAGAATCATTTGGCAGTTCAGCTAACCACATCGTCGTCTCACTCCCTAATGAAAAGGGAAATAACCTTAGTCGAATTTCATTCTGTCTCACTCTTGATTGTTTGTATGCCTTCCAGATACCCACGAAATTTGTCAAGTGAGTATCAACATCATCAGTTGCATGACCTGCAAATATTCCCTTTATGTTGAGCAGTTGGATCATAGCACTGGTAATATCAAACTTTGCCCCAGTAGGCAAAGGGGGAGGGACAATAGCTCCAGCTGCACCAGCTTCGTCTATATTAGCATCATCTTCCTCATTGAAATATCGGTGTCTCTGTTATTCTGGACCTCTATGCCTTAAAGCTCATTTTTCTTCAACAACTAGACGCTGCTCTTCAGCAACCCTAGCTAACTCACAATCTCTGGACTGAGCTTGCTCCTCAACCAACATTCTCGCTGTGGCTTGTTCCACTGTCTGCTATTCTTGTATGTTGGCCATTCTTCTTAGAGATCTTAGTGTCTGCTTAAGTTCATGATTAATTGGAACTAGGGGATTTCCTTGGATCCTAGTATTGGGCATGCACGAACCTAAGACCCGTTTAAAACAAAAATGACAAAAGAAAAATAAAAAGGAAATAAGAACCAACAGTAAAGCAAACACAATTAACAAAAGCCTTAGCCGTATTCCTCGGCAACGATGTCAAAATTTGATGTCGCCTAAATTACACTTTGCAATTGAGATATAAAGTGGTCGATGTTAAATATAGAATCCAATGAAGGTTGAGGTTGATCCCATAGGGAATATGGAAAGAACTTGAGTTAATGCGAATAACTATTACTATCGAGTTCCTTATTTCCTAAGGGGGAAAGAAATAAAATACTAAATAAGAGTAAAAACTACTAAATGTTTAATTCAAATTAGGTTTGTATTCAATCAACAAATTGACTAGTATTGTGTTCCCCGAGACTTCATAACCACAAAGCTTTTACACTAGTGATCTATTATGGGGTTTAACATGCAATATCGGTAAGTTAGGTTCCCTAAATGGTTGGTCCCCTATCTAGATGATTATCACCACGCAACTTAGTCTGTATACAGGTGTCTGCTTAATTAACCCTTCTCCTTAATATTGGATTAGCTATCCCCGAACAAGTTCAATCTATTAGATGAGGGTTGATAGCCTCAAATCTCCGTTGTTAATCCCTTTTCCCATTCACTACCTCCTTGATCCGGTAAGTAAGAATAACGCAACTTCTAACATCTGCAACCTTTAAGAAATAATTAAAATGAAGGGAAAAACAATACATGCATTAAACCCCGTTCAAGAATCACTAAGTTTTTAACCTATATGTGTTAATTACCCTAGTTATGGGTTTAGCTACTCATGTTTAAATACTCACAATCACAAAATATTGAATAAATCATAATTGCAACTTACAAATTATTGTAGAAGACACTAAGTAAATTGAATAGAATTCCAAACTTGATGAACAAATTCTAAGGTTGCTTTTGATCCTCAAACTCAAGAACAAAATTATAAACATTGTTTCTTAAACAATGAATAATAGTACAACACCAAAATCTTTATGAAAAATAGTAATAATAAACTCTCTGTCGAAAATTAACCTAAACAATGTATTTATAGTTCAAAGAAAACCTTTTCCTAACCAAAACAGGAAATTAGGTCATCAGTGGTCACGGGCTCAGTAACGACTCGTTAGGACCTCTAACAAGTCGTGCTCAGTTAAAAAATAGTCGTCCTCAGCATTAGGCCCAGTCGTGGCAACGGGTTACCTAACGACTCGTTGTTCCTAGGCATGAGTCGTTAGGCATCTCGTGGTCCAGACTCTTAAATTTTCCAGTGCACCCTACTATTGGCTCCAGTGATTCCCAACGAGTAGTATAGTCCAATATTAACTCGTTATGTCATCTGTTATCTTCACTGGTTACTTCTTCGATAATTCATCTCCCAGTCTTCACGACTGGCTTCACGACTCAGTTACCAGATGTAACAAGTCATGCCTTCAACCCGTTAAGTACACTATTCCTTCATTTTCAAAACTCTATATTTGCCCACGAACTCAACAATGAGTCGTGCTAAGTTCCAATGACTCGTGAAGTGCCTAGAAACCCCCTGTTCAATTGTTTTCAGCATTAATTTGCCTGTTTCACGTTCCGAACCTATTTTCCTGCAACACTTAACACAAACACATATATGTACCCAAAACATTCCCGAATTTGCATATTTCCTTCTTTCTAAGCATCAAAAGTGCCATAAAATCATGGCACATCAGTGCCGTAGAGCCGCGATGCCTTGCAGAAAACTGGGAGTAATCGGTGCTACACCAGTGTTTCACCAGCCATGATATGTGAAGCGCAAACAACTCGCAGGTGCTGGGAAGTGGTCCGGAGCCACTAACCCTCACCTGCGATTCAGCCGATGTTTCGATGGTCTCGTTTGGCCCTTGAGTCATCAAAGACTTTCTAACTCGGCCTAGCCCGGTCGCTCTATGCGACAGCAAGTCACAGGGGACACACTGCTTGTCATATTTTCCCCCAAATCATAAAGTTCAAAACACTTGACCCACAAACATTCATATTCAAATAACCTCATTCAACCGCTCAAATCAAAACAATTTAGGCAACATGATTTGCCCTTAAGAACGCCGTCACCCGATCTATCATTAGGCAAATCATGCTTTTTAAGCACACACAGGGTTACTCAGACTTCACCCCAACTAATATATCCAACACACACCTTATAGAACATTTTTACTCAAGGTACACTCACACTCTCAACATGAAATTTTTATCAGTCAATCATCAACAAACCTATAATAGGAAATGGGGATCATTTGTGGGGAAACTTCTAACTTAGCATGCTCAAATGTATTCACATCCTCAAACAATAAACAAATCATAGTATAACACACATACTAAATGAGGTTGAGAACAAAGAGCAAAAAGAGATAGAATCTTAGTGTTTAGCAGTAATGGAGTTTCCAAAAGAATAATTGCTTTAGCTCAGTGAAACGATTAGTGAGAAGTGATAAAATGACTGGAATAGGAAAGGGGATTCATGGGAGAGGAGGAGTGGAGATGAGTGGTAGGTGAGGAGGTGGGTTTGATGGTGGGAAGATGGAAAAATGGTGTATTGGGAAGTTAAAAAGTGTAATGGGGAAGATGAAAAGGTGGAGAGAAGGGTTTTTGGGGTGTTGGAAAGGTTTGACTAGATTTTTAAATCCATGGGTGAGGTTTGTCAATATTTTAAATGAACTGCATACCTTAACCTACGTTTAACTGGTGGTCACTGGTGATTACCGATGTTTTGCTACTTTAACGCAGGTTACCATCACCCTCTTAGATTTATTACTCTGTATGATGCAGTTGACCGGTGGTTCGTGGGTTAGCACCTGCGTTTCACTGGTCTGGTTGTTGTTTATGCTTCATCTCCCAGGTGTTCTAGCTTGAACTGGCGTTGCCTGCGGTGGTTCGTGATTTGGCACCGACATTCACCGACAAATCATTGGTTTTACCCTCTTCTTCCCTATCTTTCTTCCCTTAACTCATGTTCAAGTGGTGCTTCACGCATGTGGACCGACGGTTCGCCGATAAAGCGCAGTGCCTGCCTTGTTCTTTCATTCTATTTATTGTACATCAACTCAATATTACAAAAAAAAGCAACAAAAATATCAGAATACCCAAAGTAAAATACTTGGGTTGCCTCCTAAGAAGTTCCTTAGTTAACGTCATGGAACGACATATATCTTCTCAATCTTCGACAATCTAGAGGGTCATCCTCCTATTCACTCTTATCGTCAACTGGTTTATCATGCTCCACGTCACCATCAGGCACTACTATGACCTTACATTCACCCGGGGGCTTGGTAGGTTGGCACACATTGAAGGTGACCTCACCACCACCTACTCAGAACTTAAGCTCCCCGAGCTCCGCATCAATAAAAGCTCTTTCCGTTGCTAGTAATGGGTGCCCCAAGATAATTGTGTAACACACCAAAAGCTCCTTAGATCATACCCAAGGCTAACAACAAAAAATAGAAGGAAAATAGTACCAGAACCAAACAACGAACCTCAGTACGGTTCATTGTTAGGTCCAATGGCTCGTTAGAGGTGCTCGTTGTTTGGTGTCCGGAGAACTGTAAGAAATTTGCCCAGAACCCATGAGGGGATTGTACAGACTATTGTTTGGTTGAATGGGTCATTCATTATGGTCGTTGGAATAGATTAAGAGAATTTTGATGGAGGAATGGGGAAAACCAATGGTCCATTGTGTGGTACCACGACCCGTTGGATTGGGTCGTTGGTTCTGTCATGTGTTGAAAATTTCTGGCTAAGTTTAGAGCCATTCTAGATATATGGGTAGACCAGATCGTAGTGAAATTATGTATACAAGGTGTTAATATTAATTCCCAAGTATGACAAGTGCAATGATTGAAAATTAAGATCATAAGGAACCTCTAATACAAAGTTGAGTTGAGCGGTTTCTTACCAATTGAGTTTTCGTTATAAGTTCTTACAAGGGTCAGCTTCAAATGAACATAACTCCCATATTAAAAAGTGTTTTTAGGTATATATTTAATCCCTTTGAGTTTTCTTTCCAACGAATATGGCTTTGTGTCAATCTGAGTTCGAAGTAAAAACTTATGACTAGTGTAGTGAAACAACACTAGACATTGGACGAACCACAGTACAGGTCGTTGGTTGAAAGGACGACCTGTTGTTTCTTCCCATGGAAATCCAACTTCTGAGAAATGGTACAAAATAAGTCTAGAACCAAGGAGGCGATCCAATGGTCCGTTGGTTGATTTAACTGGCCGTTGTTTAGGTCGTTGAATGAGTTCCATAGAGTGTTTCGAAGGCAATGGGAGCAGCAACGACTGGACCAACGACCGGTTGTATCTAACAACGGCCCGTTGGATTGGTCATTATTTCTCTTGGGAAATTTTTCCAGGTCGCTAGTCCAGGGGTTATTTTGGTAAAACCCTATGATTTTAACTCTAAAGTGATGTCATTTTGGGACTCCTAAGGGATGAATTAAAGGAGTTTTCCTAGTATAACCTCTCAGCCTTTCCTAATCAACTGTGAAACAGATCATAAGAAGACTGTAGGAACTCCAGACTCTTTTCCTCTTAAGCAAGAACTAGGGTTCCTCAACATTTGCAGCAGTTCAAGCTTCCTTCTCCAGAAATTCTTAGCCAGGTATGTGGGATTTCAATAAGGGAATAATTCTTCCCTTGTGTCCCCCAAGATCTTTTCTAGTTTTCTCCATTAGTTCTAGCCCTGAGTTATCAACTGTGGAATTATTTTTTAGAAAGATATCTTCTAATTCATGTGTGATATTATTCTTGTGAATAATAGATATATTTCTACCAGTTTATATCGAATTTCTGGAGAAGTTTTTAGACAGGTTTCATTGTGGATTCAAATTGGATATTTCTCATGATTTAATATTTCTTAGTTATTCCTTATTTCTTGACATTGTGAAAGATTACAGCCAGTAGCATAATTCCGCCCTAGTCATAGCTGAGTAGAAAAAAGGAACTTGTGGGTTAAATTAGTTTTCCCTGTGGCTTGATTCCATCAGTGTTGAGATGTTTGTGTATTTAAATGTTTGTTAAAGTCTCAGTAAGAATTATATCAGTCTAGTCTCAGTCAGATTTTTAGCAACCTCAATGTTGTCCATAAAAATGCCAGCTGATCAGTTTGACTATAGTAAATTCTTGAGGTGTAAGAGGTGCCTCCCAGTTATCAATATTTATATTCAGACATCAGATATTACTTTTTAGTTGTTTCTTTAAACAGTTATGATGCTTATAGATAAGCAGTTCTGACCGGTCTTAGAACCACCAGCTTCAGCTTTAGTCTGTTCTTTAGACGGCTACGACGCTCCTTGTTGAGCAGCTTTGTCCAGTCTTGGAACAACAATTTCCAAATCCGGTCCTATATGGCGCTTAGGGTGCTCTCAGATAGTATCCTTGAGTCAGTTATAGTATTGGGGCCCAGTATCGAGCTATCCGCTTGGCAGTAGTAGTCATAGTAGTATTATCTAGTGGGAGTAGGACTTAGCACTGAGAGGGCCGGGGTTCCAGTGCACCCAGGTTTCAG
Source organism: Datura stramonium (assembly GCA_018107945.1). NCBI lineage: Eukaryota > Viridiplantae > Streptophyta > Magnoliopsida > Solanales > Solanaceae > Datura > Datura stramonium. Next base: position 28,149 of record JACEIK010006164.1, on the reverse strand, counting down.
AACTACGTTGCCACCGTAGGTTATCTTTATTGGCCTCATGGTCCTAGATAGTGATCTCACAATCCATGCCTTTATACCATGGCAAGGTGTATTAGGTCCTACCGACAGGGTGTGTATGTTGGAATCCACGTCTAACTCACGTGGTTATATGTCGGTTATAGCCTATCCCACTAGTCAGTTCAGTTCTATCAGATCAGTCAGTGTAGTATCTCAAACTCAGTACTTCAGACATAGAGCATGTCTTTGACCACCTGACAGGGTCACCTTGACCATCTCAGTTTACTTCAGTTATTTCAATTGGTCATTGCAGGTCATTTCAATTCAGTTGTTTATATCCAGTTTTATGTTCTCTCCTTCTTACTCAGTACATTCAAAGTACTGACGCATACCTTTTATGCTGTATCGTTTCATGATACAGCCGTAGATTCTCAGTCTCAGTGCCGTTAGTAGTTTCTTCGGGTGATATCAGCAGCAGAAGTGGTGAGTCCTCATATTTCGAGGACTACATTTTATTTACCTCAGTTATATTTTATTTCTTTCAGTTAAACTTAGAGTTAGCTAGGGGCTTTTCCTAGTTACTCATCAGTTAGATGGATTTCAGACATAGACATAGTTTCAGACTTTCAGATTTGTTCAGACATTTTAAACTTTATGATTTAGTTTTACCTTCATAAATGATTCATATTAGCATTTTAAATCTTCCTCTATGTATGATAACTCAGAATGCTAGTGTATGATAGACCAGGGGTTGAAATGGGGTTAGTTGTGACTCCAAGTGCCGTGTTTCGTCCTGGGTGTAGACTCAGGGAATGACAAACTTGGTATCAGAGCACTAGATTTAGAGTGTCCTCAGATAGGATGTCTGAAATCCACGTCAAGTAGAGTTCTTTTCATGGGTGTGAAGCGCGCCACACTTATGAGGGGGAGTCTACAAGGCATTTTTTTTAAAGGAAAATTCCCTTCTTTCATTATTCTTATCGTTCAATAGAGTGTAAACTATAAAGTTTCTCTTATAACTCATGCTTTACTTGTTCGCATAAAATGCCTCCGAGAGGAGATAGTGGAAGAGGGAAACATAACGGGTATCCACCAGCCCCACCAACTCCAGTAGGCCCCTTTAGTGGGCAAGTGACAAATGCAGAGCTCAGGGCTGCCCTCAGAGTGTTAATACAGGCCACAACCACTCAGTTGGTTCAAGTGGTTGTTTTTGGTGCGGCAAGTTGGGCCATAAACACAGAGATTGGCCAGCAGCCAAGCAAGGAAAAAGTAGAGCCTCGACTACCTCTTCTGGAGCTTTGTCAGGTCACCCAGCTTGCGAGAAATGTGGAAGGAGACACCCCGGTAACTGTTTGCTTGGTAAGAAAGGATGTTTTAGATGTGGTCGATTGGGCCATGGAATAAAGAATTGCCATTTTTTTGGACGTGGGAAGACTCAGCCAACCATTCCAGCAACTCTAGTAGCTCGCCCATCTTAGCAGGGCCCAACATTTAGTGCAGATGGCAGACAACTCCAAATTTAGTTGCAGGTATGTTATGAACATTTTGTGTTTATCCCTGCATGTTGTTAGGCCCAGGAGACACAGTAAAAGGTATGAGATGCCTTTTAGAATGTTAGTGTGAGAATTATTTCGTGGCCGGTATGAAATGGTTACAACTATGAAGGCTTCAGTGATAGCTTACAAGGAGAATGAGGAGTCAAGAGTTAGTGATGTTAACCTAGAATTAAGAAAGGATCTAAGAGCCTAAGAATGATGACTTTAAACTAAGGGGGAGATGGTAAGTTAAGAAAGCTAGGTCAAGCCCTAGGTGTAGTAGTAGAAGGGCTCCAAAAATAACAACTATGGGATGTCAATCTTTCCTATTCAGCTGCTTCCTCTTGTATTTTAGTTTATGCTACATTCTGTTAATGCTTATGTTCAGAATCCTAGAATTATAGATAACCAGTTCAGAAAGCAATCCCGGTCTTACTCCATGGTTCCGAAAGTTCCAGCTTCATGTCATGAAGACTAGGTGTAGACTAGGTATGTACAGACTCATGTCTCACATTATGCCCAACTCCAAGAACCTAGTTCCTCAGACTCTCCTTAATAGATTAGTAGATCATGCTTCATCATGTGTATACTCAGACTAGGCTCCTTGAGCGATTCGTGCTTGCGAATCCTTACTCTAAGACATGTGTACATTCACCTATATCGAGAATGATTGTTGTAACAGATAAATTCAAAATGACTTTCTAGTTATACCTTAGATTCTCAAAATGTAGGAGTTCATGAGATACAGTTGTTAGTCCTACTAAGGATATAGGGAAATTCTTGGATGGTATATGCAACAGAGGAGTCGTAAGATGATTTTAGTGATAGGTTTGGATAGTGTTATGGTATTCAGGGAAGTTGGTGCAGCTTACAAGGTGTCTTTGAATATTTCACCCATGGGTGATGAGGTGTTGGTGAGGATGACAGTCTCTTTTAAAACGAGATTCCAGTTGAGATTCTTGACCGTCAAGATCGTAAGTTGGGGGAAATAAGGAAGTGGTTTTAATGAAGGTTTTAAGGAACAATCAGCTAGTAGGAGGAACTACTTGGGAAATCGAATTCAGTTTAGGCCACCTATTATGATATCAGAAAGAAGTTATGGGATTTACAACTCTGCCCTTACCCGCTCAGTTCCAGCTTTAAGGAAACAGTTTCTCTTTAGTACCCTACTTAGTCTCATGTTAACCCCATGTCCTTCAATTCTTCTCATATCTTTGCGTACATGTGTGATCTACAAATTCAGTTCAGCTATATATCTTAGTTCGGAGTTAGTCACTCATTTTGTGTTCAGTCCATAACATATAGTTTTGGAAATTGCAGCTCTTTCCTCTACCTTTTCAACTTATTTAGTCTTCATTCAAGGACGAATGTTCCCAAGGGGGAGATATTGTAACACATCAAAAGTTCCCTAGACCAGACCCAAGGCTTACAGTAGAAAATAGAAGGAAAATAGTACTAGAACCAAACAACGAACCTCAGTACGGTTCGTTGTAAGGTCCAATGGGTCGTTGGAGGTGCTCGTTGTTTGGTGTCCAGAGAACTGTAAGAAATTTTCCCAGAACCCATGAGGGGATTGTACGGACCATTATTCGGTTGAACGGGTCATTCAATCTGGTCGTTGGAATAGATTAAGAGAATTTTGATGGAAGAATGGGGAAACCAACGGTCCCTTGTATGGTACCATGACCCGTTGGATTGGGTTGTTGGTTCTGTCAGTGTGTTGAAAATTTCTTGCTAAGTTTAGAGCCGTTCTAGATATATGGATAGACCAGAGCCCAGTGAAATTATGGATAAAAGGTGTTAAGATCAATTCCCAAGTATGACAAGTGCAATGGATGCAAATTAAGATCATAAGGAACCTCTAGTACAAAGTTGAGTTGAGAGCTTTCTTACCGATTGAGTTTTTGTATAAGTTCTTTCAAGGGTAAGCTTCAAATGAACATAACTCCCATCTTACAAAATTTTTTTGGGTGATTCAATATACCAAATTTAAGCCCTTTGAGTTTTCTTTCCAATGCATCAGACTTTGTGTCAATCAGAATTCAGAGTAAAAAGTTATGACTAGTTTAGTGAAACAACACCAGACTTTGGACGAACCACTGTACGGGTCATTGGTTGAAAGGACGACCCGTTGTTTCTTCCCGTGGAATCCAACTTCTGAGAAATGGTTCAAAATCAGTCCAAAACCAACGAGGGGATTCAACGGTCCATTGTTTGGATCATTGAATGAGTTCCAGAGAGTGTTTCGAAGGAAACAGGAGCAACAACAACTGGACCAACGACCAGTTGTTTCTAACAACGTCCCGTTGGATTGGTCATGTTTCTCTTGGGAAATTTTCCAGGTCGACAGTCCAGGGGTATTTTGGTAAAACACTACGCTTTTAACTCTTAAATGATGTCGTTTTGGGACTCCTAAGGGACGAATTAAAGGAGTTTTCCTAGTCTAACCTCTCTGCCTTTCCCAATCAACTGAGAAACAGATCGTTAGTAGACTGTAGGAACTCCAGACTCTTTTCCTCTCAAGCAAGAACTAGGGTTCCTCAACATTTGCAGCAGTTCAAGCTTCCTTCTCCAGAAATTCTTAGCCAGGTATGTGGGATTTCAACAAGGGAATAATTCTTCCCTTGTGTCCCCCAAGACTTTTCTAGTTTTCTCCATTATTTCTAGCCCTGAGTTATCAATTGTGGAATTATTTGTTAGTAGATATATTTCCACCAGTTTATAGCTATATTTATGTTGTCCCTGTAAAGTAAATTCTAGCCCTAAGCTTTCGAATTTCTGGAAACGTTTTCAGACATGTTTCATTGTGGATTCAAAGGGAATATTTCTCATGATTTTATATTTCTTAGTTATTCCTTATTTCTTGAGATTGTGAAAGATTATAGCTAGTAGCATAATTCAGCCCTAGTCACAACTCAGTAGAAATCAGGAACTTGTGGGTTAAACTAGTTTTCTCTGTGGTGTGATTCTATCAGTATTGAGATGTTTGTGTATTTAAATGTTTGTTAAAGTCTCAGTCAGAATTATATCAGTCTAGTCTCAGTCAGATTTTTAGCAACCTCAATGTTGTCCATAAAACTGCCAACTGATCAGTTTGACTATAGTAAATTCTTGAGGTGTAAGAGGTGCCTCCCAGTTATCAATATTTATATTCAGATATCAGATATTAGTTTTTAGTTGTTTCTTTAGACAATTATGATGCTTATAGATAAGAAGCTCTGACCGGTCTTAGAACCAGCAGCTTTAGCTTCAGTCTGTTCTTTAGACAACTAAGACGCTCCTTATTGAGCAGCTCTGACCAGTCTTGGAACACTAGTTTCAAAATCCGGTCCTATAAGACACTCAGGGTGCTCTCAGACAGTATCCCTGAGTCAGTTATAGTATTGGGCCCCAGTATGGAGCTATTCGCTTGGCAGTAGTAGTCATGGTAGGATTATCCAGTGGGAGTAGGACTTAATACCGAGAGGGACGGGGTTCTAGCGCACCCAGGTTCTAGAACTACGTTGCCACCGTAGGTTATATTTATTGGCCTCATGGCCCCAGACAGTGATCTCACAGTCCATGCCTTTATACCCTAGCAAGGTATATTGGGTCCTACCGACGGGGTGTGTGCATTGGACTCCATGTCTAGCTCACGTGGTTATATGTCAGTTATAGCCTCTCCCACTAGTCAGTTTAGTTTAGTCAGATCAATCAGTGTAGTATCTTAGACTCAGTACTTCAAACTTAGAGCATGTCTTTGACCACTTGACAGGGTCACCTGGACTATCTCGGTTTACTTCAGTTATTTCAGTTCAGTATTTCAGTTGGTCATTGCAGGTCATTTCAGTTCAGTTGTTTATATCTAGTGTTATGTTCTCTCCTGCTTACTCAGTCCATTCAAAGTATTGACGCATACTTTTATGCTGTATCGTTTCATGATATAGCTGCAGGTTCTCAGTCTTAGCACCGTTAGTAGTTTCCTTTGGGTGATTTTAGCCGCAGAGTGGTAAGTCCTCATCTTTAGAGGACAACATTTTATTTATTTCAGTTATCTTTATTTCTTTCAGTTAAATTTAGAGTTAGCTGAGGGCTTGTCCCAGTAATTCATCAGTTAGATGACTTTCAGACATAGACATAGTTTCAGGCTTTCAGATTTGTTCAGACATTTTAAACTTTATGATTCAGTTTTACCTGCATAAATGATTCATATTAGCATTTTAAAGCTTCCTCTATGTATGATTACTCAAAATGCTAGTGTATGATAGACCATGGGTTGACTTGGGGTTACTTGTGACTCTAAGTATCGTGTTCCGTCTAGGGTGTAGACTCGGGCGTGAAAAATTGGCATCTCGATGTCTGTCTCACAATCCAGCACCACAAAATTAGCTGGAAGTATGAATTTGTCCACTCTCACAAGGAAATCAACTAACACTCAAACAGGTCATTTTATCAACCTATCCGCCATAAAAAGCCTCATGGACGTAGGTTTGGGATTCCCCAACTATTGTTTCTTTAAAATCACTAAAGACACTAAATTAATACTAGCACTGATCACGGGCAAAAATATCATGCCCGTGATACGCTTTACAACTTGAATTAGTCTTGTTGTCTAAATTATTTTATACATTTTCATGTGATTTTATATAAA